>JANHFM010001413.1:462002-476931 GCA_032468115.1 Grayia smithii | reverse complement strand
TGGTGAGATTCGAACCGGCACTAATTGCAGGCAGTTGGAACTAAGTGGAACCACTTAGGCAGTGCACTAGCTAAGTGTGCACATCCTGAAGTCATAAAAGATCATGTGACTGCAGGAGCACACCAATAGCCATAACTTTAAGAACTGAGCGTAAATACTATTTGTTTAGTGCTATCATAATTTGGAACATTAGCTAAATAAATGATTAAGTAATCTACCATAAAGCAAAATAAGCAATATAGTAAAAGAACAATAAGCATAGTAAAGTAATGAAGAGGCCTAGATTTGTTTACAACAGACAATAAGGCTCTGCCAAAGTGTGATTAACCTGAAGGCTGGATTTTATTTTTTATTTTTATTTTTTAAAAAGGTCTTCATTTAGTGTTGGATAAATGAATGACTGTTATTGAGGATAAACTGTAGGAGAAGGGATGGCAGAACCTGGTAGCAGAGTGAAAACAGGGATTACTTTAGAATACCGATATGGCCATAAGAGAACTAAGTCCAACCCCCCCTCCCCTTCCCTTGTGCCTTTGACCCTTATCCAATTAAACATTGTTGACAAATTTCCTGTGCATAGTCTTTTAGCATAAATAAATGTATTTGAACCTTCATGTGTGGACTTAGTCTTTCATATAAAGCATTAAACTTCAGTTTTTTTCTCCTCTCCTCTTTTCAGTGGTTGGTCTGCCAGTTTGGACAATGTAATGAAACAGTACACAGAAAAATCAATGAAGCACTGGTTTTCACTCTATCAAATGGTTGAAAAATACCAACAAGAACAGGCAGAGAAGAAAACTGAAGGTAACAAAATATTTGTGTAGTGAAATAAGATGCTAATAGAAGCCTCTCCTGTAGAGTTAACTTTACCCAGTGAAGAAGATGCATCTCTATAAATGAGATAAATTAATATAACACAAGAATTCCATAGTTTGTGTTTGTATATTTGTAACTACAATGATAGATGGAATATAACTCATTCAAATCAAGTTGAGGTGAATAATGTGATTTAATTGTACCATTGTTCCTCCCCCCCAAACCAATCCTAGCCTCCTTTGAATTGAATAAGAATTTGTATTAACTAATTTTCTTATCCACTCTTGACATTATGCGGAGAGGGATTGTAGGAGAAGTTGAATGTAATTTATATGTAGGTTATATTTGCACTAAAGAAATATAGGAGGCAGGAGTGTTTGTTTTGTTGGTATGTCTTTATTGGAAATCATCAACATTAAACAGCTTCCATAATGTGTTTTTCTCATTTTTCTGCTGTTCATTTATCACTTACAATTCCAACTTCTTGAAACTGATAGAAGTTAATTTCGCATCTATGGTCGATACACTGAAACTTTTCATAGAAGGATCCACATTGGGGGAATTTCATACAAGACTTCAAATGCTCTTAGAATTCCACTGCCATGTCTTGTTGATGACACACAAGGAAAAAAATAGTAAGTATTGTTTTTTGTTTCCTGGCTCAGGATTAACAAATTGACAAATATTAGTGGCGGTATTAGCTGAAGAATATAACAAAATTATTCATTGCATTTCTTTTTTCTTAGCTTATTCTACCTTTTATTCAATTCTACTAATATTTTATATGCCTAGGGTAAACATAATTAATATTAGTTGTTGCAGTGCAAGATGACTTTTTATAGATAACTTTTAAAATCGCTCCATGGTAGTCCTTCAGAGTAAAATTTCTTTCACCCATTGGGCACTATCTTTTAAAAAAATTGTTAAGTAAATGAGATTTTTTTTTCTTTGAGATGGATGCCACTGATTTGTGAAAACAGGGATCTTTCTAGTTTGGGACTAAATCTAAATAATGCTGTGATACTCAGATGCCTTTATTATAGAACCAGGAAACTGAATGATATTTTTTCTCTTTTTAGATATGCTGGGCAATGTATTATGGAATCTATATAATTACTATAAGCAATTTTCAGAATCTGTCCATGCCAAGCTGATTGAACAGCGACATCCCATAGAAAAAGAACTGAAGGTGAGATTGAGATACTTAAGTACGATGACAGTTGTCTAATTCCTGTATATCAGATATCAATAAAAGGATCATATATTTCTTTAAACTGAAAACATAAAATCACATTTCAGATAGTTTTCACATAGTGACTGTCCATGATGAAAAAATAACTTTGCAACCAATCCTCAGATTTATGACTTTTGGAGTTCTGTGAAGCAAAGGAAAGCTGAAGTATGATAATCAACAGTTATGGTTTCACTTAGTGACTGCTATGCTTAATGATTGAGCTGCTGGGCCCAATTGTCATTGCTAAGTGAGGACTACTTGCAGTTCTTTGCAGTGTATGTATTAAGACATAATAATAAATGAAGTTTTGTTTTCCACTGTAGGAGTTTGTGAAAATCTCAAGATGGAATGATGTCAGCTTTTGGGCTGTAAAACAATCTGTAGAAAAGACACACAGGTAAATGACATTCTGGTAAAATGTCCATTTCAGACATTCATTTGATTTCTCCTTTTTCTTCTTTCACCTATTTCTTTGTTCTTTAAAACAAACTGCAGAGTATTAAGAAAAGACAGACACAGAGCATGGTGCCTAATGTTACAATGTTACAATGCATAACAAATCAACAAAATTACAGTAGGATATAACCAGCCTGCCTGTCTCATTGTTGCAGGCCAATAATAGAAACTTCCATTTCAAACTGAATTAAATTGGATTCCCTAACATGTGCAGTATTGGCTGCATTTACACAATTCTGTCAGAATCTTTTTTGTTGTTGAACAAGCCACCATTCATAATAGTAAGCACTCTGTCAGTTTAAAATAGCGCTCAGCGAGTCCCGGGCTGCCAAGTGCCAGTGAAGCCTGTCAAAGACCAGCGGAGATCGAAAAAGCGAAGAAACCAAAAGCGGTCACACAATCAGCAAGAAAAAAGGCGCCTGAGACAGAGAAACTGCTCTGTCAATGTCATGAGGCAAATTCAGGCAGAGTGTGCTTCAGCGAGCCTAGCAGGGACTCTGTAGCCGCCCAAGGGAGCCGAAAACAGATAAAGGCAGTGGTGGTTGTGCCGGCAGACTAGGAAACCAGCTCACACACCGGCGGCAAGCCACAGTGAGGGTCAGCACTGTCTGGGATTGCCCAAGCTGGACAAGACCCTGGGCTGCAGAAAAAAAAGATGGGAAGAATCGTTCCAGCAACGATCAAAACACTCCCAGCAGCAATCCGGAGCAGCTGCAGACTGCTCCCCCTTTCGCTCCCACCTCAAACACAGAAATTTAGGCAAAAAACAAAAATCATATAAATACTGCTAACTAAACACACTATCTAACTGCCAGAGCAGGTTAACACACGTCCCTATAGCTAGACTGAGCAAAACAACTGAGCCTTAGTTGGGTTCACATATTGTGCTAAGCTGAGAACAGACAAACCATATTCTTTCTTAGTGTTATGTGCAAACCCTAACATTACATACAAAGTTTGAACAATGCCTTTCACTTTGAAAGATACTGAAAAGATAAATGTATACCTGCTGTTCTCCTAGTTCTCAACTTTGGTTTTCATGGGCTCTAGGACGCTGTTTAAATTTATGAAGAAATTTGAAGCTGCTCTTGGTGAACCTTGTCAATCAGCCTTGGTGGAAATGCCTAAAGAAGAACAACTCATTTCCCTGCAGGATCAAAAAACACCAGAGAATGTTGAAACGAACATTCAGAAGCTAAACAATATACTGAGGAAACACCTAACTGTAAAACTAGATGCTACTCAGGTACCTGTGGCTATTTATTATGATGAAATAGAGTATTAAACATTTTTATATAGTGCATTGGATTCTTTTCAGAGAGTACTATTTCCAGTTAATTATTTATTTGGCAGGTATATGATGAGATTTTCCTAGAGCATTTACAGCACATAGTTCCCTATGTCATTCCAAATTTCAGAACTGAAGCTGTATGTTGAACATGATCTTCCCATGTTCAAAAAAAGTTTAAAAGTGTTAGGGGAAAATCTCCTTTTCTGATTATTTAAGATGGTGGAGATCTCTTTGGAAAATGTTTGTTTCATTAGTAAGCAGTCAAACTACTAAGGCTACTCCAGTCTATTCCATTTTAAAGGAGTAGATTTCAGGAACTGACAGCTGGCATCACAAAAGTTTCAGTTGTGCTGATTTTCCTACTGTGAACATTTCCCAGGCTCTTCATGTAGAAGACTTCCAGGGATGGGCATTTCATCCAGAATCACTTCAGGGACGCTTACCTAAACTCACCAAACGAATGAAGAAGATATGTGCAAGTCTAGTGAAGGATAGTTCTATCTTGGACTTGGTGGAGAATCTTGACAATTTCACTGGTAAGCATCCTGAATGTTGTTTATATAATGATTTAATTAGCCATTTTGTTTTGAGGAAATTATTTTTGCATTGTTGACTGTGGTTCTAGTTTTTACAGTAAATTTGCTATAACTTATTAACTTTTTTAAAAAAAAATTTAGATCTATATTTAGTAGGCACAAAATGGAATCCTTGATCATTATCTGATGTCAAGGGACTACTTAGTCTAATTATAGGTTGTTCTGGAATTATAAGAAATTAAACTGTGTGAACTTGTAAAATAAACTTCTGAGACAGAAATAGCTTTCAAAATGGATTGAATTTTGGTTTTAAACTGTTGTCAAAGAAAGTATGTAATTAACTGGGCAAAACAGTAGTACATCATAGGACAACAATGTTTGAATCAAGGTACCTCAAATGGTCTAACTTACAGACTGCATCCAAAAACTGGGACCTATGACTCCAGTAGGGTTGAAATCGGGCAAATTTGTGATTGCTTCAGTGCTGCCGTGCTAGCATATTGCTGCTTGGAGGTTCAGGAAACTGGTTTCACCCTAGCTCTCTGGAGGCCAGGTGGACTGGTCCCAGCATTGGCTGCAGAAAGATAGTCAGCTACAATCAAGCTGAAGTTGGAAATCACTCCTATTCCTCTTGCTTTTTTGTCTTTGGTCATTATTTCTTTCTTTAGGTAAGGAAATAGCTCTAAAACAATGACCCAACAGATCACAGATAGTGTGGTTTTAATATCAGTCAATATTAAAAATAAAATATTTATATACTGCTTTTTCTCCTAAAGAAAACCTGTCTAGCATACAAGAAAAAGAAAATATAATTTGAGAGACTGTGATGCTCCTATTATTATTATTATTATTCTCCTCCTCCTTGCAGGTGACATAATTTCTTCTGCCCACAAATTGCAGAACATGTCTGTGAATTCGACTTTAGAAAAGGAAAAACAGAAATCCCAAGCCAAACACTTACTTTTGCAAAAACAAAGGGCTCTAGCAGAGCTCTTTAAACACCTTGCAACTACAGGTCAGTTAAATGAAAGTTCTTCTATCATATTATGTAAATCAAAACATACCCTGGGTGAACAAGCCATACTGTTACAGCGTAATAATGCTAAACCATAATTGATGTTTTATGTCACATTAATTTACAAACAAAGAAAATTCAGTGAGTGTAAAGGAAAATCTATCCAGTATATAGGTCCGATGATCGTTCCTATTATTTGATTGGAATTCTGATTCCAAATGAGCACTAGATTTGGATCCTTAAACTGCATGAGTAGATTTGCCAAAACGTTTAATATTACAGATCTAAGAAAGAAAAATATTACTTTGATGTAGAGGTTAAGAGGCTAACCTAGAAATCAAGAGACTGTGAGTTCTAATCATGCCTTAGGCATGAAAGCCAATAGGATGATCTTCGGCCAGTCATTCTCCCTTAGGACAATCCATCTCACAGGGTTGTTGTGGGGAAAATAGGAGGAAGGAGTATTGGTATATTCATTGCTTTGAATTATTTATAAAAATAATAAAGGCAGAATAAAAACCTAATAAATAAATATCTTTCTAGGATTATCGTATCGCAAAGGCCTGACTTGGTCTCGTTCCAAAAGTTCACAAGACATGCTTTTCCTTCATCCATTGGATTTAAACAGAGCATTGGCTTTAGTTAACTGCACATACAAATTGGATGCAACGTATGTATTGCTTTAGTTCTGTACTATAATAGAATTTTGATGTCGGAAAGGATGGCAAAAATATTTTTTTGGATTTTTGAAATTTAAATTTTAAATTTAATCTGTGGAGATAATTGATTTGATTATTTTAAAATCAGATTAAGCATGATGAATATCCCATTGTTTTCTCCTTATGGGATTTTTTTTTACTTTAGTCAACAACCATCTGAAAAGTGTGGGTCTTTGGCCTTCGTTTCTACTTCTGATCAGAGATCCTCTCCCTGCTCTTTGCAGTGGAAACAAATGCTTTGTGGAAACTAATAAGATTTACTGGATGTAATACACAGCAGGGAAAGCCAATAAAGTTATCCAACTTAAGTATACAATCAAATGCTGATTCAAGAATTTTCAAGCTGTAGATTTTGCGTCATTATATACTGTCATATGAAGACTTTGAAGTGTTCTGCCTTTTTCTGTTAGGGCAGGGATTTGTTATAATTTCACAGGCTGCTCAAAAGATAAATGAGTTTGTGTGGCCCCTTTTATGAATAAGTAAAATATTCTGTGATTGGAAGATGATTTTGGCTGCAACTAGGCCCGTAGATCTGTTCTTCGATCAAAACTCTCTCTGGGTTTGCTGATCAGTTTGCCTTCTTGTTTACTTAAAAAAGTTGTGACTCTCTGTACGTTTTCTACAACTGTATGTGGGCTTCAGCCAAAGTTTAGATACCTCTGTCTTAAGGGATTCAAACTGTTTTGCTTTTCAGGTTACTCTCTCAAATTTCTTTGTCCTGGGATGGATGCCAGAAATACTTCTATCAGTCTCTTGCACATCACTGTAGGCTTCAGAGAGCATTATTAGCACCTTCAAAGGTAAATCCCCAGAACCAATGTAATACATTTATTTTGGTGTTAGGGTTGTGCCATGGAGATAGGAGGTTTCTTTCTTGAAACTTATCTTGTCCATAAAGCTCACTGAGTGACTTAGGGTCAGTCACTTTCTCTCAGTTCAACCTACCTTACAGACTAGTTGCTTTGGATAAAATAAGAAACATTTTCCATGTGTATCACCTTGAACTCGCCAAGGAAACTAGGGAGGTAGAAAGTAATAAATGAAGCAAAACCAGAAGTTTTACTTCTTTTTAATTCTTCAATACAGTAGGTACCACTCATTCTAAGACTTGATGTTCTCTTATACAGATGGATACATTCCTAGAGGGTGTATCTTTTAGTTGTAGACAAGACTACCCCTGTATGGCGAAATCTAGGTGTTTTGGACTATGACTGCCATCATTCCCAGCCCTTGACTGCTATTGACTGAGGACATTGAATGTTACATTTTATCATATTGGAGGGCATCATAGAGGCAAAAATATTGTGAATTAATGTGGCAATTAAATGAAGAAATGAAGTTGGATAACTATATACTATTTCATTACTTATATTTAGTGCTTGGCTACATTTAATAATAAACCCTACATATTCTGAATGCCTAATTAGTCACTCTAATTTAGGTATGGAATAAATTTGCAATGTAATTTTATGCATATCTCAAAGTACCTGAAGGGGAATTAAAAACAATGTGCAAAATCATATCTAACTAATTGACTGTGTAGGCTATAACTCCAAGCATTTTACAGTTATCATTAGAGGAACTTGTTTTGATAAACAGAAGGATGAGAGTGGCTACCTTTTTCTATAGGAGATTGGAGTAAGTACCATTGAGCGATGTAAAGGATTCACTGCGCACCTCATGAAGATGCTTGTCAAACAGAGGAAGTCTCTCACTGCTTTGACAGAACAGTGGGTTTTCCTGAGGTATTGTCTTTCTCTTTTCTATATATGTATATATATTCCAAACTTTTTCATTAAGATTAAGAAGAGCTTTTGCTAGAACTATAAAGAGGTATCCTCACTTACCAACTGCAATTGAGACCAGCTATTACCGTGTTTCTCTGAAAATAAGACTCTGTCTTATATTTTTTTGAACCCTGAAATAAGCACATGACCTTATTTTGGGGGAGGTCTTATTATTTTGGGGCACGTGGAACAAGATGGGGCTCCTCTTGCCGTTTTACCTGATTTCCAGGTCTATATTTAAATATTTTCGGGGGTAGGCTTATTTTAGCGCATGTGCGCAAAAGCCCAATTGGGCTTATTATCAGGGGATGTCTTATTTTTGGGGAAACAGGGTATGTCACTAAGCTACATACATGGTCATAAAGTACAACATCACATGATTGTGCCAGCTTACAGTGTCAGTGTCAGTTCCAGCTACAGGAACTACTTAAGGAAATCACCTGCAATCATTAAACACAATGTCGCATGTGACTTGCGACTTCTTGCCAACTTCTCCAGTGATATGGTTGTCAGAAGCTGGCTGTTGAAGTTACAAATGTTAAATCATGTGACATGGGGGGGCGTGTAAGTAATGCAAATGGTACAGTTGTCAAGAGCCTAAATGATTGGGTATTTTTTTTAATCAGGTTTGCTGAGGTCATTGAGAAGGGTGTTTAAGGCTCATCCTGGACTTTGCTTACCATTTTGCCCACGCTGTGGCTCGGCCCAAACAAAGCAGAGCAAAGTTTGACAGCATTCCCACTCTGCCTGAGGAAACCTCATTGGGTGATGGTAGTACCACAGAGTTTGAGAGCCCTGTGATACAAAAATTAAAATGTAATTGCTTAATTGATAAATCATATAGTTATACATGTCCCATCTCTAAGCCCAATTAAATCATAAATTTTATTCATGGGGCACACAATTACTTCTTTCAGTTTTTGAAAGATTTGATTTTCTCATACTTAGGAGTTACTTAAAATAATTGCTGAATTGGTCTAATTTCAGGTAATTTTTTTTCATAGCAGGATTTTCTTTTTCCCACTGTAAGCCTGGCTAAAGAAAATTGAACAGAAATGAGGTTGGGGACAGTATTGCTTACCTGAGGTTGCCATTATTATCCCTATCATTATTCAGGCCTTCCTCACTCTGTACTAAGAATACGACAATTCCCTGCTTTCTCTGATTGAAGGTACCAATTGAGAAAAGCTTGAATAGACAAATCCGCAGGCTTCCTGGGTGTGTTGGAAAACAAATTTAGAAGAAAAATAGCACTGTTACAGGATGGTGAGAAATCAAGTAGATAATTGATGTAGAAAAAACAAAACATTAAGGGAAAACTCTACGTCCAAATCTAATAAAGACTAAAATACTAGTATTCGAATTGTAATAATTTCATTTTAATTACCAATAAATCTGTTTGTTACTTATATTAATCTCTTGAACAGGAATCAGCTAAGCTGTATACAAGAGATTGATGCCAGGCTGTCTCCTGGAAGTGAATACGAAGTGGTTTTCCCTCCCCAAGAAGGTGTTCAGCAGTGGACTGACAGGTTGCAGTATCTTTCCATGCAGTGCGTGGTGCTTCTAGAACAGCTGTCTTGGTTTATAGAATGCTGTCCAGAAGACCAGACTTTGAACACCCCTACGACAGAAATAAAATCTGAAAGGGTGGAATTGAATTCTTCCACTATTCTAAAGTCACTTCCAGAACTGGATCCATCAGAGCTACAGTATCTCACTCCAATGAGTCCAGAACAGCTGCCTGCTGCATGCAGGATGCGAAAGCAGGATACGATATATCAGCAGCTGGCTTCCAAGGTGAAAGAGATGCTAGTAGAGGTGAAGGCAGTAAAATCAGATGTGGACAGAATAAAACAGGTGTCTTCTGAGACTCTCTTCCATTCTTGGTAAGTGAGATGCATCCTATCATACTGGGACCAAAAAGGGGATTGCATTTGTTTGCAAGCTGCATGTAACTGCCTCAGTAGGATTAGACCTTTTCTAGAGGTTGTGCCCATAGGAAAGCTAAACCACTCCTATAATCAGAGTCCATCATATTTCAAAGAGATATTCAGTGCTATTGAAGCTTATAGCCTAGCTCAGAGGTGTCAAACTCAAGGCCCATGGGACGGATCCAACCCGCGGGATGCTTAGATTTGGCCTGTTTTGCTACTGTAAATGTGTTTGTGTGCATGAATGTATTGCATTTTTAATGTCAGGTCACTCATAAGTACAACAGAAACCACTCCCATGTTTATTCATGCAATTTTCATTCAGTTTCAAATGTCCCTTTCGATGTTTTTCCTCAGGAAAAGCTTTGAAGTGTGCTCTTCAGGAGTGGATTGTTTGCTGAAGGTTTCAACCCAACTGCAGGATATTGAGCTGTTGTTTACACCACCCAATTCTCAAGTCAATCAAATTGGATCACAGATGACATTAATCAGGAGTCTCATATATATCCAAGGAGAAATTAATAGCAGTGTAGATGATTTTGCTATCTGGAAGACACAGCTCTTCAGTTCAATTTCACACTGTGAAGGTAAAAATGATTCTCTCTCTTTCTTCTGCTCAATAATGCAGGGGCTTTATTGATTTAATATCATTCTCTGTTTGCCTGTAGGATTAACTACATCATTACTTTTTATATTCCTAAGCATTGCTTTATGCTTGATATCCAGTGATCACAATGTTAGACTGTTCTTCTTTCTAGAAATGGGCTGGGATCTAGGACGTTTACTGTTTCCTTAAGCCATTTTTATTGTACTTCAGCAGTACAGGTAGTCCTCGATTTACAACAGTTTCTTTTAGTGACTGTTCAAAGTTACAACCACACGGAACAAGTGACTTATGACCATTTTTCACAGTTACAACCTTTGCAGCATCCCCATAATCGTGATCAAAATTTAGATGCTTGGCAACTGGTTCATATTTATGGCTGCTCCAGTGTCCTGGGGTCACATGATCCCCTTTTGCAATCTTCTCTCAGGCGAAGTCAGTAGGGAAGCCAGACTCACTTAACAACCGACTTACTAACTTATCAGCTGCAGTGATTCACTTAACAACTGTGACAAGAAAGATCATAAAATGGGGCAAAACTCACTTAACAAGATAAATTTTGGGTTCAATTGTGGTCATAAGTCGAGGACTACCTGTATTTGGAAGCAGATTACCTGAGTAGTGGACTTTCTGGAAAGCAAAAGTAACGAAGGGATCAACTTAAGAAATAAAGACAACCTTACTTGAGTTACTGCTGTATTGATTTTCTCTCAGCTCTTCTAGACTTGGTCACAAATATATCACTGGGGCTTTTGGGGGTTTCCCATCCTGGGATAGGTTATACTAGAATTATTTGAGTAAGATTTAGGGCTTAGGGAAAGTGCCTCATAGTTTGCCTCCCTCAGGCTACTTTTAACTTACTGTGAGGCTAAAGGGTGGGGGGGTGCTATCTAGTTCCTAAGTTATTAAACTTTCAACTACAGATGGTCCCTGACTTGCAACAGTTCATTTAGTGGCCGTTCAAAGTTACAGCAGCACTGTAAAAAAGGGACTTAATAACGGTTTTTTACAGTTGTGACCTTTGAAACATCCCTATGATCATGTGGTCAAAATTCAGATGCTTGGCAACTGGTTCATATTTATGACTTTTGCTGTGTCACAAAGTCATGTGATCCCCTTTTGCTACCTTCTGACAAACAAAGTCAATGGGGAACCCAGATTCACTTAGGAACCAAGTTACTAACTTATCAACTGCAATGATTCCCTTAACAACCGAGGCAGAAAAGGTTGTAAAATGGGGCAAAGCTCACTTAACAAATGTCTCACATAACAATAGAAATGTTAGGCTTAACTAAGTTGTGGACTACCTGTATGTGCAGAAATTTTATTTGAAATAATGGAGTTATTGACTTCACTACCAGTCATTTCTGTATTACATCCCTGAAACAGACTGTCTGATTTAATTCTGAAATACAACAACTTTCTCTACAATGTACAATAGTACCGATTTTAATGGAGGGAGAATTTTGATACTTCAGATACTCAAATAGGGAGGAAATTAGGGCAGTAGCATTTATTTAAGTAAGTAGATAGGTAGACACCATGGAAGCAAGCATCGTACACACATTTATCCATCCATCCATTCATCTCTTCATTGTCAAACTAAAAACCTTCCCCATTTAATGATATTTCTATAGATGACGAAACATCCGATGATGGATTTGTAGAACACTTCTCGGATGAAATAGAACTTGCAATCCAAGTTATCTTGTGTTCTGTCCAGTGTTTGGTTGAAAGAAGAAAAGACAACGAGGAGAAAGATGGTAAGACTGAACATTCTTTCACTTGTTTTGTTTGGAAAGCAACTGTTATGTCAAATGCATTTTTCCTTATATGACACTTATATGTATATGACACTCCCGTAGCACAATAATATTAAAAAATGAGAACTGACAATTTATAGGACATATTCATGAACTCAGTTGGAATGCATTTTTGATAATTGCTTTTTATATTTTTTATTCCAGGGGAAGAATCTTCAGTTGATGGGCTCCAGACAGGGCATTTAACTAAACTTTTAGATGAAGAAATTTGTTCTGATGTGAATTCTTTGCATATACAAAAAATAATTTCAGTCATTTCTGAACTCCTGGTGGAATTGAAAACGTACGGCGAGGATTACACTGAATACAAATGCAAGGTGATATTTTTCAGCTGAAATATATCTCGGGGAAAGATGTTAAACATACCATAATGTTAAAATTGTTTCTTCATCTTGCCTCAAATTGTAGCATGTAAAAATAAAAAATATTTTTCTGAAATTGCTTATAAATACTACAGACAGTGAAACTAAACCTGGGGAAAGAATATGTCGATGCTTAATATTTTCTCTAATTAATTGACATTATTTTTCTTTTATTTCTTCAGTTTTTTAATCAGGCTTGCCACTTGCTAGTACGTCTAATGCCAATTCTTTGCAAATATTCCAATATTGTCCTTTTCTACCTCACGGTTTCCTTGGCCACACATAGGAGCACTGCAAAATTGCTTTTTGTCTTGACAAACATATTTACAGAAATTGCACAAAAGGTAAGAAGTGGAAAGCGAATGACATTGTAAGAATCTACATTTATTAGTTGCCTTTCTTTTTTTTTTAAAAAAGATTTTTACTTTGTACTATTTTTTTCTGAAATTAAAACATGGCCTTTGAAATGGAGTAGTGTTTATTGTTGCATATTGTATTGGTTTTCCAGTACAGGCTTAGCAGAATTTTCAGAATGTTAACTAGTAAGCTGTTTGACAAGAACTGAATAGCTCAGATTTTATCCATTCTCAGTTATAGAAACACTGGGTAAAATTGGACCAGTTTCTGTCAGATGTGTGCAGATAAAACGAAGATCCTCATCTTCCTGTCCATTTTTTCCATATCATACAAGACTCTGTGTACCACAGTTAGGTCCCATCTCCATCATGTTTTTTTCTAGGCTAAAAGTGTATAAGGTCTTCTTGCCTTTCCTCACAGAAAAATGTTTGAACTTGTGATCATTTAGGTTTCAGTTTTTTACATTTTTTTTCCAGCTTTCCTATATCTTAAGTATGGCAACTGGAACTGTACGTGCTATTCCAGATGTTGGAAGTACCATAGATTTATATAGGGACATTGTTATTTTCAGGTGATTTCTAGTCACTCTTAACACAAAGGTTCCCTTTCTATGAGGAGCTTAGTCAACATTTTCATTCTGTTGTGCACTGTGACCTCAAATTTTGTTTCCTGATCAGTTGCAGACAATTCAGACCCCAACACTGTAGATGTGAAATGGAAGTACGAGAACCAGTTGTTTGAATGTGCATTATTTTACACTTACTTAGCATTGTCCTTTGATTGACAATTCACTCTATTTAAAAATATTGTTCCAGAGCTCTTCATAATCAGTTTTAGCTTTTACTATTCTGAATAGTTTAGTATTATCCACTGTTTGACTACCTGACTATTTCTAAGTTAACACTTATGAATAAACACAGAATAAGAATTAATCCTTTTGTGCAGTGTTTCTCAATCTTGGCCACTTGAAGATGTCTGAACTTCAACTCCCACGATTCCCCAGCCAGCCCAGAGTTTAAATCCAGATGTCTTCATATGGCCATAGTTGAGAAACACGGCATAAAAGGAATGGGTCACTTATTCTGTGTTCAGTCATAAGTTTTTGATGGGGAACTTCATCAGGCTTTTGGAACAGCAAGGTGTATGGTATTCATAAATTCACATTAATTCATGTACCCTGTTGGCACTCTCAGAAAACTCAAAAAAGTTGAGGCAGGATTTAACCATTGCAGAATCCATTCTAATTTTCTTCGAGCAAATCTTGTTTTCCTGAATACCTAGTTATTTCTTAAATTTTGATTGTCATTCTCACCAATTTGCCTGGAAGAAATATTAAGTTGATTGTCTACTTTTTAAAAAAAAAATGATATCATTTTGGCTTTCTTTTGGTATTCTGATTCTGATATGAATATAAAAGACTATTTTTCTAGGAGGGAAGCAATTGTACATATAGTTCTTTAGGAACTTTTGGGTGAATAATCCAGTTATATGACAATTAATTTACATGTTAATAAGTAACTGATCTTTAGTGGATTTTATTTTAATGTTCATTTTAGTGTTTGTTTTAATGACTGCTCTCCTTGGTTCAGCTGAGTGATTTTTTTTATTAGGGTTTCTGTTTACCAAAAGAAATAATTGAGGATGGAGGTCAAGGAGGAACAGAATTCCATGATTATGAAGATGGTGGCATTGGAGAAGGGGAAGGCAAAAAGGATGTTAGTGATAAGATAGAAAATGAAGACCAGGTAAAGTTTGAAGTATCTATTTATAGTCTATACCCATAATGGTGAACCTATGACACGCGTACCACAGGTGGCACGCATAGCCATATGCGAGGGCACACGAGCTTGGCTCCGAAGCATATGTGCACGCCAGCCAGCTCATTTTTGGCCTTCTGGGCACACTGGAAGTAGGGAAATAGGCCGTTTCCTGCCTCTGGAGGGCCTTGGGAGTGGGGTGGGGAAGGCCCATTTTTCTCTCTCCCCTAGCTCC
>JANHFM010001413.1:447590-459489 GCA_032468115.1 Grayia smithii | reverse complement strand
TCCAGGCAACGGGACATCACGGAAAGGGCATCCCTGGGGTGGTCTGGGGTGGAGATGTATAGCTGGGTATCATCAGCGTACTGATGATATCTCACCCCAAAACCACGGATGATCTCACCCAGCGGTTTCATGTAGATGTTAAAGAGCAGGGGGGAGAGAACTGACCCCTGAGGCATCCCACATGATTTAGTCAGCTGGAAACTGTATGTTCTCCTATTAAGCTCCAGTCTGTCTCCAGACCCATAATGCGTTTGTCTACTTGCAAAACTGCTCACAGCTCATGAATTAATTAGGGCATCTTTCAGAAACTTCACAGTGTTATCTTTACAATTATGAGAGTTTCTTTGAAGATTAACATTGAGCTTTATTTATGTTACCTTGTATAGAAGAGGATGATAATTCTGATGAAGATGAAGACTTGGATAAGCAGATGGGAAATCTTGGAGATGGAGATGCTGACAAATTGGATGAGAGGCTTTGGGGAGATGAGGAGGACGAAGAGGAAGAGGAGGATGAGAATGAAGATGGGGAAACAGAAACTGGACCAGGGATGGATGAGGTAAAATTTTAAATGAGTATAATGTTTGAAGGAGTTAAGAGTTGCACTATTGATTAATTATGTAAAATGCATAACAGTACATAGAAAAGGGGGCATGATGGATCAGCAATTAAAGATGCTAAAATTCTAAGCTGGAGAGCTGACAGCCCAGATTCGAGCCCTCATTATTTGACCCAGCTCCTGCACACCTAGCAGTTCAAAAGCATGCAAATGCGAGTAGAGAAATAGGTACCATTTCTCTGGTAGGTGGGAAGGTAACAATGTTCCGGGTGCCTCGGTGTATAGTCATGCTGGTCACATGAACACAGAAATATCTTCAGACAACGCTGGCTCCCTTGACTAAGAAACGGAGATGAGCACCACCCTCTAGAATTCAATTCATTTCAAGCTTCTTTTTTTTTTAATTCGAGCCACATGAAAGGAAGTGCTTTTTCATACAGTGAATTAAACTTTGCAAAATAATAGCAATGGATGCCAAAACTTCATTTCAAATGGAGATTAGACAATGAAAGAAATGACAGCTTTCATTATCAGAATATTTGATGTTAATACCTGATCACTCCCAAGAACTTCTGCTAGAAGACGCTGTTCCATTTACCCTAATGGTGAAAGCCTTCAGCACACGATGGACTTCTTTCAGTATGTGAGAGTCATCCAAAGAGCTATTCCTCACTATAATTACTTTACACAGAATGTAATACCCTTAAGCAAAATAAAGAATAAACTCCAATCAATCTATTTCTTATCTTGGAACTTTTGAAGGGCTTTTTACTTCCTTAGATAAGATTTTGAGGCTTTTTCAATTTGGAATTTTAAAAAGATTTTTGAAAAATCATACTCGATTTATTATTTTAATATAGCTTTTACCTTATTTTGTAATGGAGTATGCATTTAAAGAAAACATTTTGAGTTTTCTTTTTAAAATCTGAGTGCGATGTAATAAATCTACTTTTACTTTAGCTTAAAAGTAAAAGTTGTTCTATGATAGCATATTTTATTAGTTTAGCTCTGTTTGCTGTTGAGAAAGCATAATAAATGCATTCTATTAAAATAGGGAATTGTTTTTAATTTAATGGCTATATTCATACAGAGGTAACCATGTTTCTCAAAAGTCGAATAATGTTAGCCTGAGAATTATGTGTACATTGGTGGTAACATGGATGGTTTCCTTGAATTATTTAGGGAGATTCCGAATTGGTGGCAAAAGATGACAATATAGGAGTTGACAATCAAAATGAGAAGAAATCACCCAACGATGAAGAAAAAGAGAAGCAAGCAGATGACAGTGAAACCAAAGAGAAAATCCATGAACAAATAGATGAGGTAATAGCCTAACAACTCTGTATTAAGCTGCTTATTACTCTGTGTGTGTGTGCGTGTGTACATGCATATTACTGTAGAAATAATTGAAGTTACAAAGTTCAGACGAACTTGCATTTTACAAGCCGGGAACAGATGATATCCCACTACCTCCAGGGCAGAGATGCACAGAAGCCTCTTGTTTGTTCACCAAAGAAGAAATAAGAGGCTACTGTAAATTAATGGTAAATTAATTTGTCTTCAAAAAATGCAATGCGCGCACAGAATTTCTAGAAGACAAGTTTTACAACCAGTGTCCATCAAAACTAGCCATAAATATCTTACCTTTTGCATAATTATTTTCTTATTTTGTGCATTGGGTGGGAAATTAAAAAAGAAAATGGCAGCAGAGGATAGTAGTTAAGAAGCTGAAAGTGTATGCACCCGTATGTGAGAGATTCAATAAAATACTCTTAACTGGGAGTGTGCATCACTAATTCAATAGTGCTTTGGACTTTTTGTGCATTACTCCTCTTGTCGTTAAAGCAGCCACCTCTTTTTTCAAGGTTTCTGCAAAGAATGTGAATACTTTATTGCATTGATTCATTTCTAAATCTTTAAATGTACTCTTTTCTCTCCCCCCCCGCTTTCCGTTTCTTTTTTTTTTCTTTTTGCTTTTCTTTGCTTTCATTTTTAACTGTCTATACAACAAAATAAAGGAACACATGTTAAGTTGGCTAAACAAATTCAGTTTTTGCAAACAATTCTTAAAGTTACTGCACATTTAAAGTTGGTACAAAAATATGAAAAAAAGACATTGCTGCTTTAATTAGAAGCAAAGTAGGGCTGTGCTCATACAACATCTAGAATACTTTTCCAAATCATTTTCAAAGCACGTGTCACCTTAGTCTTGATACGTATTTAGAGGATTCCCCTATTTCTTGTTTTTTTAATAGTAAATATTTAAAGTGTGTCAATTGATGAAAGGGCTGGTGTCCATTTTAGAATTTTCCCTCCATTATTAATGTTTGTGTAATATTCTTAAACCCAGATGCAATCTGATAACTTCTTAGTTAAAAAATATAGTCAAAATCAATATTCTTAACTAAGTGGGGAAAGCAGCAAGGCAATATATCTTGTTGATGACTAGACAGTGTTTATTATTACCATTATTGTTATTTTCTTTTACTAAAATATATTACAAATATAGTAATCATAAAGGATTAAATATAGTAATCATAAAGTTCCATCCAATAACAAGGATTCATTCACAGTTCACAATCAAACCAACAAGCAGGTATTAACTAAGATAACATCAATATGTATTTAGAATTGTAGCCTGTGATATGAAAGGATATCTTTTTCGGGGGCTGATAAACTTCCTTAAAGCATTTGGAGAATTTTCTGCTTGAGCAGGTTCAATAGAATTTCAAGCCTCGGGAACTTTGCCTCCCTAAAGAATTACATCTCTGCTTTCCACCTTCATTCTTCTTATAGTGTGTTCTGGTTTACAGGGCGAATATGATGAGAATGAAGTGGATCCTTACCATGGAAGGCAAGAAAAACAATCTGAACCTGAAGCCTTGGAGCTTGACCAGGAGCTGAACCTAGGAAATGAAGAGATGGATGAGGAAGACGAAGAAGAAGAAGGTAGAAGTAAAAGTGGCTAAATGATGCTTCATATCAGACACATTGTTATCTCCAGGGGTGTGTGAAGGAGGACCACTTATCAAAACTTGTGTCCTGGTACAAAAGCTGCAACTTGTAAACTTGTCATCAGAATTTAAAGCTTTCTGGCCATTTTGTAACTTAAATGATTGAAAATTAGGATTTTGTTGCTATCAGCAAATTATGTTTGCATCTACAACAATTTTCATCAGCTTGCTGAAGTAAAAAAAGTCATTACCTTTTAACTAAGGTTAATACCATTATCTTAGTAATTTGAAGATTTGATTCAAAAGATGTTATTTATAGTTTAAAGTGATAGAACAATGAACATTTGGGGACTGAGTGGAGTAGGTAAGCTAAGAATGTGCTCTTTTTCAAATTTGAAAAAGCTGAAAAGGTGCTTCAGTGGGCTTATGAGCATTCATGCTATCTGTCAATGGCTCCTGGAAGAAGCTCAGTTTTTCCCCAGCTCCATTTGGTAAGTGTGATCCCAGGAAAAATATGTGTTTGGGTTAAAGAAGTGACCACATTGGGTCCAATTTTGGGCCCAATTGATGCTCCCTGAACACATGGGAGCTATCCATTCAATACCCACTGTACAACTATCATGTGATTCCAGAAAAAGAAATAACTTATTTATGGAACAAGTTGACAGAAGAGAGGAACTGAAATTGATGATTTCATGGATACATCCAATCCCAGTCTAGAGCTTTGTATCCAAAGCACATCCTTGGTTTGCACTTTATTCAGTTCCCTGGGCCTTGATCCCTTGTGTCTGGAAATTGTGTCTGGTGTCCTTTGTCTTTTCAGGTATTCAGTTCCACAAATAATAGTGCATGTATGGAATTTAGCAGGCTTGGGGCATTCTATTCAATTGTATGTGTGTGGGTTGTTTTTTTTTAAACTATATCTCTTTTTCTATTAGGAGAAAATCCTTTTGAGATTGAAGAGAAGGCGATAGATGTAGATGAAAAGGAAGCAGAAGATAAGAATACTGGAGATATGGATGAAGATAGACAGGATTCTGAGCAAGTCGAAAAAGATAATTCTGAAGATACAAGTGAACAAGATAAAAATGAAAAAGAAGGAACAGAGAATTCTGATGCAAATACAGACGAAGAAGAGGACACTACAGTAGAAGAGCAAAAAGCTGAAGAGAAAGAACCAAACATTTCCACTACTGATCAAGGCCTTTGTCCTCAGGTTTCACATATTGTTATTAATAGAAGTATGTGTGTATGTGAGAGAGAGAGAGAGAGAGAGAGAGAGAGAGAGACAGGGAGAGAGAGAGAAAGGGAGAGAGAGAAAGGGAGAGAGAGAGAATTCCACTAAATGAATGTAACTTGTTATGAAACAAACAAAGCTTGTCTGTAGTCTAAAATGTATTCTGTTATGTACGGTATTATCAGCTACTAATATTTTACAAAGCTAATGCTAATACTGACTCATTTTTCTAATTGCTTCAGAAAATTGATGAAGCTGATCATGATACTGAAAACGAGGAACAGTTACCTGAAGCTTTGGAAAGAATGGAACATGAGGCATATGGAGAGGCAGGAGAAGAGAATCTGCAGAGTGATACAGCTGTTGAGTTGGTTGGAACTGCATCTGAGAAGGATCAGGCAAAAGAGGTGAAATGGAGCAATTTTATAAGTTAATGTACTGGTACTGGAGGAATTACAGCTTCAAATGTACCTCAACCATGGGAGCTCACTGTTGCCTTTGGATCACTGTCTTTCACCTCAGCACATCTCACTGTAACCTTAACCCTAATTGCAGTAGAGGGAGAATTTTGTAACTTCTGTATCAGCCACGTCTCTCATTTATTTCTATCCTATCAACTTATTGAGTAATTGCTTTAAGAACTAGTGGCTGGCTCATATCCAGAATATATTTTTTTTTGTTCACTTTGACTTAAGAGTTTAGTAGATCTATAGAATGCAAAATAACAGAGAAAGGGCCTTAGAGGTCTTCTAGTCCAACCCACTGCTCAAGCAGGAGATCCTTTGCAATTTCAGACAAATGGTTGTCCAATCTCTTCTTTTAAAAACTCCAGTGATAGAGCAGCTATAACTTCTGAGGCAAGTTGTATCACTGATTAATTGTTCTCACTGTCAGAAAATTTCTCCTTAGTTTTGGACTGAGTGTCTCTTGTTAAGCTTCTATCCATTACTTCTTGCCTTGCCCTCAGGTATTTTGAAGAATATTGGATCTGTTCATATTCTTCAGTAGGTTTCAAAATACTGAAAATAAGGTAGATGATGATACCAGCAGCCATTTTCCAGTAAAGAGGAAAGCATATTTCCATTTTAAGGGGAAAAAACATTTATAACAGTGACAGAATGTATTACAGCTATATACAACTATATACAGTTTTTTAAAAACTTTATTGACTATTCCCTTTGGTAACATCCTCAAATTGCTAAATTAATTAATTTCTCCAGTAAGGCTGAGAGGGCCATGTGCCATAAATATACATGCCAAATCTGCCAAATCATGCTTGTGTTTGCCAAAGACTATGGGTTGTATCTGTTTTGAATAGTTCACACTTCACTAGGGATCTCCTCCCTGTCTTATGAGCCAGACTTATTATATTTCATGAATTTATGGTGCAGCACTAGAATTGACAGATGGGCTTGTTTGCAGAACTACAATCTAACATACTTCTCTATTCCAAAGATAATATAGTTGTCGGCTTTAAACTTAATATGTCTGTGATGTATTTTTCCAAAGAAGGTCTTACTTTGTATGTCTTATTTCAGGAACATGGGAGTGGAACTTCAGATGCAAATCAGCCAGAAGGACATGAATCTGAATTAATGGCACATCTGGCTTCACAGAAACAAAGCAGAAAAAATACCCAGGTGTCTTATTCTTTTAAAAATGTGTAAATTACTCTTAACAGTTGGAGGCGCCTATATTAATGATCTTTGAAGACTGTTTAATGGAAAGCCAAGGAAAAACTAAACATATGGGACTGCTAATTATTCCTTGGCTCTCCTACTGCTTGGATGTTTTAAGATAGTTTTGAGCTGAAAAAAGTATCAGAATCTGCTGATACGTATTTGAAGAGAAACTGCATCTAGAAGTAATACAGAATCAAACGCAAACTTTGTACAGTGTTTATTAGAAACAGAAGCAGAATTGAATGAACACGTGTGAAAATGACATAGGCCGGCAGTCCTCACATATCAGTCTCTTACTAGCTTCATTCCAGCTCTATCTTTTCCTCTTATAGCCATTTAGGGTTAGAATCCTAAATGGTGTTTGCTCTTGGATCATGAATTTTAAAAAATTGATTTGAATTCTATACTGTATGAACCTTCATATACAGAAAGCTCTCAGCCAACCTTGGGCAAGAAGGAAAGAAAAAGCTTCTACTTGAACAAGAGAGCCCATGTTAGAGTAAACCAGAATTTGTGGGGCATCTGGCTTTGGTCTAGTTGCCCATTTGCAGAGATTTGCAGGTACCCCATCTGGAGCCTGGCAAACAAGATTAAACTGCAGGCCAGATTCTCATACTGTGCAAATGGCCTCCTAATACAAACAAAGCTCAAAAAATAAACAAATAAACAGAATTGATATTTTAAGGCAGGAGTGGATAATGTGAAGCTTGAAGAGGCATGCACAGCTCTCTTATCTTTTCAAGTAGCCCCCAAAGCCATCTTCTTGCACCTCTAGAATCCTTTCACTTTTTTAAAAGGAACAGGACTTTTATATTCTCTTTTCCTGAATAGAATTGGGATTTGCTTCATCTCCTTGAAAATTAACTGGCTGTGCTTTCCTGTGTTTCAGAGTTATAAAAGAAAGCCAGGACAAGCTGACAACGAACGCACACCAGGAGATCAGAGCCAACCTGTTCACAAGCGACTGAGAACTATTGAGTCTAGCCAGGAGGCAGAGGAAAGACCAGTTCAGCCAGGACAACATCAGGTGGAAGCTGACACCTTTGAGCATATTAAACAAGGCAGTGAATCCTATGATGCTCAGACTTACGGTATGGCAGCATTCACAAGATACCTGAGGGAATAATAATGACAAGCTCTTTATGGCATCATAGTTTGAAAAACATATATATTTCTTCACTAACAGATATGTGATGACTGGGTGTTATATCCCTTTTACATTCATTTACACTTTAGGTTTATTTTGAGAACAGCAGTGACGAATAACTTAATCTTGTTTAGCTTTAAATGTAAATTAAATGAAAACCTTTGGGGGGGGAGGGGTTCTCCACAACCTTTTGAAGTACATCCCCTCCTGTTGCCTCTTACAAGTCAAGTACAATCCTTAGCCTAGAAAAAGTTTGCATCCCAGTATCACATCTGTACAAATTTAAATCTCGTTGAATTGAAGAGGCTTAATTAATATTGATTTAACAATGTATAGAGTTGTGTTGTGTTTTATGCTCCACTGCTAGCCATATTTTATTTTTGCTACATTGGGCTGGTTCAAGGAGAAAAGTCAATTTGCTTGACAAATGCCATGCTTGTTTCTAGGCTGTTAATAGATCAGCTCCAATGTTTACCACGGCTCATGTGCTGATGCTGGAGAACATCATGTAATTTTTTTTTAATATGATCTGAAAACAGTATTTTATTGGTTTATGTTCCCACCAGATGTAGCAAGTGAAGAACAACAAAAACCAATTTTGCCTGTTAATGAAGACAATGAAGAAACAGTTTCTGAAGATCTGGCTATGGAAACAGAAGATCATGCTGCTGAGGAACTCAAAACTTCAGAGGTAGAAAAACTGAATCCAGAAACAAAAATGTCTGGGGCTTCCAAATCTGGTAAGTCATCAACTTCTTGCCTTGAGAATTCATTTTTTAAGAAATAGCTTCCTGCATGTTTGTGAAAATAGCACAAGAATACTGTTAATGAAATAAGTTAGTACTAGCAAATAATAATTTGTTGATCTAAGACATTGCTATGGCTATGTATTAAGTGAGCCAAAGTACAGAAATGGATATTGGATGTATGCAGTAATTATGTGTGTATAATTCAATCCTAGGACCTGAGCTGATAGAGGCAGATAGCCAAGTTCCTAATTCTGAAGATGTTGAAGAAAGGGAAGCAAACTCTTTACTGCCAGAAATAAAGCTGGACCGAAACAAGCACTCTACTATTCATACCGCTCATCAGTTTTTGAAGGATCCCAATGTACAGGTAGAAGACAGCTTGCATTTTAAAAACAAAATAATGGGCTAATTTTTTAAGTAGATACATTTTAATGTGATCATAATGTTGCAGTAGTTGCAGGTTGTTGCAGATCACAATCTCAGGTGATGTAGAACGGGGTCCTCAACGAGCGCACAGCCGGTCGTCATCCTTTGTGAGCCAGACTGCTGAAGCAGTGGGCAAGCACTCTAAGCTCCATTTACACAATCAACAGGAAGTACACAAACCCACCCCCCCAGCTGCCAGTCCACAGAGCTGGAAGTGTTGGGGACCACTGATGTAGGATCAATAGATAGAGTTCAAATTTGGGAAGGACTTTCAACTGCTGATGATTGGATGGGGAGATAAAATTATAACAATAGGAAAAGACATTAATGCTACCACTACCACTTTACCTTGTAGATTCACTATATATATAGAGAGAGAGTCAGATATCTACATTAAAATGGCATAAAGTTGCTTTGCTTTCATTACTATTACACACCTGTAAAAATTATAATTATAAATTGGCTCCTTGAAAGTTTACAAATACAGTTAAAGTTAACAGTGCATGAAGAGAGACATAGAGCTGCAAAATTTCAGCATTCTGATCAAGACTCATTTTACTTTGATCAACTTCATCCAGCCTGTAGCTCAGGGGTGTCAATCTTGCAACATCACACCATTATGTGATGTATTGTGACGTTTTTCCCCTTCGCTAAACTGGGGGTGGGCATGGCCAACGCATGACGCATCTGGCCCATGGACTATGAGTTTGACACCCCTGCTGTAGCTGCCTCAGATACTGGTGAAGTCCTCTGAATTATATCACCTGATTCAAGTGGATACTAGAGAGAGAAGGCTAAATATAATCAGTGGTGACAGTACTTTTTCCAAATCTGCAAATGATTTTCTCAATTGACTTCTTGTACGTGTTAAAAAGCATACGTAGCTGTTAGAGGTTTAAGCCATTTTTCTGCAGAAGGGAACTGAACTGGCAGATGACTGTGAAATTTATTTATTCTACTGTGCTTCTATTTATTCTAGAAGGATAGATGGTAACAAAAAAATCAGAGCAAGTCAGTAAAATAGGGTTGCAGAGTTGCCCAAATGTTTCCTACAAGTGTAGATTTGATAAAGGACAATAGATAATCTGGGGGAAAACCCATGGCATTCTGGAATGTTGCCTTGTTTTGTATGATGGTGTTCTAGGGATGAGCTAGCACTTTTTCAGAAGATAAGCTGGCTGTTCTAGCTTGGAGTACTAGTTTCCAAGAGAACCTGTTTTCCAGTTCAGAGGATTAATTTTCAAACTACTACTGGAGTATCTTCAGAATTGGATGAATGGCATGGTCTGGAAAAGAATCACATTCTGTATTTCTCTAGAGCATCCCATTTTAAAGGTTTTGCACAACTTTTAGAGTCTATGATAAAATGTATGTTACTCTTTGAAGGTGTATTTCTACCTCACACTAAAACTAATATGTTCATATTGCTGGATTCTTATTCCAATTTGTTATATTTTAAGCACATTTTTAAAAACCCTGAAGAACTAAGGCAAGAACTAGAGAAGCAGCTTGAAGCTTGGAAGATTAGAAATCCTTTAGAGGTTAGTAACATATTTAATTAAGGATATCGTTTTGTTTTGTTTTTTATGAGAAAGGTAATTAAACCTTGTTTTGAAGTCATGTTAAATACTATTGCTTAATCGTCTCAAATTTGTGTGGTGGTCCTGATAACCTTCTGCAGCATGTAACTGGTGTTTTTATAATCATAAAATTGTACAACAAATTACTTAGTTTACATTAAATAATTAATAAGTATAAAAAGTTACCTTTGAAAGCCTGTGGGAGAATGACTAAATTACTGACATCAAGGTATAAAGAAATGATGTACTGTTAACTAGGTGTTTTCTAAACAATCATCACCACTTTTTAACTCATGGGTTTTATGGGGGTTTGTCTTGTACCTTGAATGCTGTAGGGGGATGCAGCAGCTGAAGAGATGTGGCAGAGATACCTTCTGCTCACTGAACCTCTTTCACAGCAGCTCTGTGAGCAGCTCCGACTTCTCCTGGAACCAACTCAGGCAGCCAAGCTGAAGTAAGTAGAGCAAAAAGCAGGAACCAGCTAACAGTTTGATCAGCAGAACAGAGTTTCATGGTAGAATTCTTAGCAGAATGAAATCAATGGCATTTAATCTTTGTTTAGTCCTTGTTTAGCAACTGCCTTGGCTATTCACATATATATGAACAAGACTGTTTGCAAATAGGTCAAGAAACACAAGTAATGTAAAAAATAATTTTTCAACAAGTGTGGACATTTATGACAATAAAAGTCATTGTGAAACTGATTAAGGCCAAGTCAGTTTCAACCACCAGTACTAGCCATGGGAGAGTTCTAATTTAAATCTTAATTAGTTAGGGTCCCAGAGGTGAGCTTGAGGTTAACCCTTTTTAAGAAAGAAAAAAGCATCTCAGAAACATGTTTAAGTAATATCTTCATCCTGCAGGAAGACAAAAAAGAGGGGGGAACAGTCAGGCAGAGGACACTACTAGAGAACTTTACCTGAATGAGATGGCAGCAACTAATGATCTTTGCAGCATCTCTCTCACATGGTTCATTTAGCGACCATGTCACTTAGCAACCATTTCTCCAGAACCAGTTGCAGTCACTAAACAAGGACAACCAGTATTCATTAAATGGGTACATTTTAAAATATTAATTGAATTAACATTCTGAGTTCAACAGCCATGTATCTTGATTAAATGCTATCATCACTTTTCCAATTGTATTCTTAATTATTTACTTCATTTATATATTGTCATGTTCCACATTTTAGGATGATTCAAGAGTGTTTGATTCCTTCAACATGTTAACTATTGTAATATAAACATTTGCAGACTGAAGTCTATATGTGTTTGGAGTTTGTGCATAAGCAACAAGACTGTACAGTTTGACAATATAATCTGCATATTCCTAAATCTTTCATGTTTTATTTTTATTGAAAAAGTTTTAACCCTTAGGTATCTTTTCAAGTCTGTGAATTGTGCTTCAGAGAGATGACTGATTATTGCACTTTTGGAGCATAAGAGCAGGGGTGAAATCCAGCAGGTTCTGACAGGTTCTGGAGAATGGGTAGCAGAAATTTTGAGCAGTTCAGAGAACTGGGAAATATCACCTCTGGCTGGCCCCAGAGTGGGGTGGGAATGGA
>JANHFM010001413.1:323268-343122 GCA_032468115.1 Grayia smithii | reverse complement strand
CTCTCCACCAACACACCATATCTTAAAACCTTAAAAGACATATTTTAAACAACCTTTAAAAATAAAGGCATGATTACACAATATTGCACTATCAGTTCCACTGCCAAATGTAGAGGTTATTAATTGAGTGGATATGCTTATATTTGATGGGGCAGGTACAATTGATTCAGGGTTGATCGTTTTTTTTTTTTTTTTAATAAGTCGGCGCAGTGTTGTCAAAAGATAACCCAGCAGATCTAAGGTTTCATGCAGATGTAAAGTTTCTAGATGATTATGGTGGTGTTTTTCATTATTTACTTGAAGAATTGCAATGTCATATTTAGGATATCTTCCTGTTGAGTATTTTATTTCAGGAAAGTCCAATTAATATCGGGTAAGAAATTATTTAAATGTACTTTGACTTTAGTGTTATCTATCTTCTGTTCCCCTTCTTCCCTGCCCCTCTCCTTTTTAGTACCCTGAAGACACGACAGATGCTACATCCAGAACTTCTGAATATTTCAGCTATTCAGTTTCCTTTTTTGAACTCTCCTATAAAATATAATTTTCAACAATGACACAACTTCTCTGCAACAAAAACTGTCATGATAGGACAGATAGAAAACAGATCTGGCAGATTAATAATTATCTCAGGACAATGTGTGTTCAGATTTTATTTGCTGGAAGAGTGACCATTGGTTTTCATGCCTCTCTGTCCTCAGAATAAATGTTACCATATGACTATGCATTCACAGAAAAATATTCCATCTGCTCTGAGTAGAAAAAGAAAAATATTTTCCTTAATAGAAAAGGAGAAAAATATGTCAAGGCAAGTTGCTGTTATCAAGAATGAAAGTTACCATAATTATCACTGCCCACTATCATTTTCAAACTAGAGCTACCCATGTTAAAGCTGCACTGTAGTACGCCTGTCTGATAATAGCATCATATATTTATTGTGCATAGGAATAACCCACACTAACTGTTATACATCTAGCCAAGTTGGAAATATAGAATTTGATTAGCCCTCACAGTGGTACGCACTATCCATAAAAGTGAAGCAAGTCCACATTCCCACAAATGTAATGTTAAAAAGGAAAGATAGCTATAGTAATAGAGCCATTTTGGTCTAGTGCACGGGTGTCAAACTTGCCGCATCACATTGCCATCATGTCACATTTTGCGAAGTTTTTCCCATTCATGCAGCTGGGGTGGGTGTAGCCTGCATGAGACGCATCCAACCTGCGGTTTGATGCCCCTGGTCTAGTGGTTAAGGCTTTAGTCTAGAAACCAGGAGACTATTCTAGTCCCACCTTGGGCATGAAAGCCAGTTGGGTGACTTTGGGCCCATGCCCCTCTCATCCCAACTCACCTCACAGGGTGGTGGTTCTGGGAAAAATACAAGGAGGAAGGAGTACTACCACAGATATGCTTGCATCTTAAGTTATTAAATAATAAACGTGATATAAATAATAAAAAGTTACGTTGCACAAATACAAACAGATCAAACTTAAAAAAAAAAGATAAGGAAAGTACATAAACTATTTATTTATACTTACACTGAAGTTGTACAGATAAGAGTGATAGAACTGCAAGAAAATAATATATTTTCTTACTATAATGCAGAATTGCTTCTATCAGGCCTGTCTTGAGTGATAAGGCAAAAATTTCAAGAGATTTCCAAAGGGATGAAAGCTTGGATAACTAGATTATTATAGAAAATATATGAAGCCACACCAAGAGAATGTCAGTGATTGTTGTGTATCAGATGTGCACCCTATTTATACTGAAATTAAAGTTAAAATCATTGTGCTTCTTTCTTCTGAGTGATGCAGCGGGCTAGAGACCTTTGTCTTTTGGGCTAGGTTTTCATGGCTTGTTTGAGAACGAGTAGATCAGTCAACAGGGTGTTTACATTAAATACTGTCCTACTTTTTTTTTTAATGGGCAGACTTGTTTTTGTTTCAGAAAGACTTTGTAGCTATCCAGGGAAAAAAAACTTAAGATCACAGTGCATAACTGAATGCACAACAATGGTGAAAAAGGGGAAATTCTATCTTAGGCTTTATGAAAAAGATTGAAAATAAAACTAAAACATTTGTAATGTTCTTCTACAAGTTTATGGCATTTCATATCTAGAATGCTATGTACAGTACTGGCCACCACATTTGTAATGGAATTAGAAAAAGGGCAAAAGAGGGCTGTCAAAAAAATCAGCTTGAGCATTTTGTTTAGAAGAAAAAGCTAGAACATTTGGGACCCTCTAGTTTTGAAAGAAAGTGACTAGGGGGACATGATAGAGATGTATGAATGCATGACAAAATTGGACAGAGAAACATTTTTCTCTCTTTCTCAAAACCATGATCATCCAGTGAAGTTGCCTGGAAAATTTAAAACAGACGAATATACTTTTTCGCAGTGCATTTAACTTGTGGAAGTCATTGTCACAAGATACGATGATAGTGTAGAATATGAGTGTCTTAACCTTTTGATTTGCCTGGGCCGCATTAAGCAAAGAGGAATTGTCTTGAGCCACATATAAAATATAAAGAGTAAAATTAATATATAAAAATCACATAATGTTAAAAGTTTACGATCTTTTGGAGCTGCATTTTCAGCTGCCCAGGACCGCATGTAGCCCATGGATTGGACACCTGATGTAGAAAGTAAAAGGATGATCTTGATGAGAAGCTCCATTATCACGGCATCAAGTAGGTAGACATTGCAGAAACCCAGATAAGGATGGAGAGTTATAAAACCATCTTAGAAAAACAGTCCCCTAATTCATACGAATATACAAGACATAGGAGGAGAAATATATGCAGACTTGCAAGCGTGTGACACTAATCTTTATTAAAAAAAAGTTTTGGGCAACGGCATCTATTTCTTAATCTGGTCTACATTGCATTACTGTTTATTGAATATATATTGCCTTACTTAAGTAAACGTTTAGAATCAATATGCCTAAGATCCAAAGAACAATGTCATTAGTTCTTTGTATTCAGGGAACTTTGAACAGGTGTTTCTTTCTCATGCCACATTTTAACCCTGTCTTGAAACTGTGGGACTTTCATTGTGTAATACCAAATCAAGTTTGTGGTTGTTATGCCCAAGCTTTTGGATATACACTAAGCATCTAGTTACAAGGGAAAGAAATCATGCAATAAAATGTGATGATCCATTGTTAATACAACTTTTTAATAAATAAAAATATATTATTAAAATAAACCTAAAATAATATGTAGAAAATTAAAAGACTAGAGAAGGGGGACAAGAAAGGCACTTGGTAGCAATTTGGAAAACCAAAATTCAGAAATGAATTAGATGAAAAAATGTCATATAGAGACCACAGCTATTAAACATCATTAGATCTGTTGTACACACCTTGGTTTTATTGCTCTTGTCTTCTATCTTCCTTCTGATTTCTTTTTTAATTCTGAAATAACCTTTTTCTCCTGCTGCACGTTTCTTTAGGATTAAATTAACACTGCAACACTTCTATGTTGAATGTTTACCATGGCATAGTCATGGGGGAGCAACAGGGTTTATATTGATGAAAGTAGTGTTCCAACATTGCAACTGAAGTTCCACCACTATTTTGTGTGCCTTGTGATGTCTTGTGCACACCATAAAGACTCAAGTGCTTGCGCTATAATGCCACAATAAAATGATGAAAGTAGCAGGACCTTGCGGATGCCACTAAATGTTAATTAATCAAATCTACTGATTCTCCTAAAAATTTTGGGAAAAATACCAATTCAACTCTAGGTTTGACCAACAGCAAAGGTGAAATCCCTAGAATCCTTGAAAATGGAAACCAAATTATATATTTTGATGTGACAGGAAGGGAAGATTATTAAATACATGAATAGGAAAATATATTAACTATGGTTAATGTTAAGTAAGTGTAAAATAAGTGTAATCAAACCTAACTTGTGTGTTGATTAAATAGTGCTTCTGAATATGCAACTGCCTGGATGCCATTCCAGATCCAAATAATTTTCTTTGTTAAAAGGTTTCATGCATTTGATATTTTACCTACAATTCTTCCTGGTCTATGCATATGACTTTTTGAGACTGTAGCTTGCATTATGTTTTGGTGTAGTAGTGGTAAAATATCAGATTAAAACCCTGAGACTGTGTGTTCTCGCCCCGCCTTTGGCAGGAAACCAAGAGAGTGACCTTGGGCCTCTGTTTCTCTTTCTCTTTCTCTCTCCCTCCCTCCCTTACACACACACACACACACACACACACACACACACACACACACGCACCAGTAGGAAGGAGGTAATGCAAACCACTTCTGAAAAAATTTGCCAAGAAAACTGCAGGGACTTGAACACACCCTAAAACCCATGAAAATATTGTTTTATTTCTTGTAGGCTATATAAATATTGATATGACCAAAATAAGGCCCATTGATTTTTGCCTTATTAAATTATATATATATATATAAATTTTATATGTTTATATATGGATATATGGATAAATAAGTATAGTATGTGGCTTAAATTTGAAGTTCATGCTTTTTTTTTGCAATATGTCACATTGTTAATGTTTATTGTGGGAATTTTAAAATTATTTTTACTGTACCATACTATTACAAATAATGGGTATATTTGTAATGGTACAGTAATTGCTCCTAGAGTTCAAATTGCCTTGATAAGGGTAAATCTTGAGAAACTTTTATACATAAATGGTTGCCAAGAGTTGAAAATGCAGTCTTCAGGTTTATTTTAAAAGCCTATGTCTTCTATTTAGTATAATTTTTGACTGTCTATTAATGTCTGTTAATATTCTGTTTCGTAATCTAGATGAAGAACAAAGTATTTTAATCCAGCAGGTGGCAATCTCTCATCTGAGGACAAGGCATTATGATTTTTATGATTTGCATAATTTGTATAATGTGAAAAGCAAGCCCACTCAAAAAATTATTTTACCCTTGCAGGAATAACTAATAGCAAGCTGTTTTTATTAAAGGTACAATTAGTCCTCGACCTGCAATCATTTGTTTAATGACCATTCAAAGTTATAATGGCCCTGAAAAAAGTACTTTATGACCAGTTTTCATATAAATGACCATTGCAGCATCCGCATGGTCCCATAATTAAAATTTAGTCATTTGGCAACTGGCATGTATTTATGACAGTTGCAGTATCCCAGGGTCACGTGACCATCATTTGTAACCTTCCCAGTTGGCTTCGTACAAGCAAAGTTAATGGGGGTAAGCCAGATTCATTTAACAACCACATGATTCACTTAAGTGATTTGCTTACCGGTGACAAAAAAGTCATATAAATCAGGACCTTCATTTAACAACTGTCTTCCTTAGCAACCAAAACTTTGGGTTCAATTGTCATAAATCAAGGACTACCTGTATTTTAATTCTGATTATTCGGAGTTCCTTGAAAAGACAGTCTCCTTTAGACTGATTTTGATTCCTGGTCTGAATGCATCTATGCAGGTTTTTTGGCAACAGTTTTTTGTCATTACCTTCTTCTGGAATATTCTGGAATATTTTTGGAATTTCCCAGTTTAGCCTGTAGTCCTCCTCATTCAAATATTAACTAAATCTGGTCTGTGTAGTTTGAACCTAGAATGGTTTAATCAGGCATGGCCACTTCCTCAGACAAAACTCCCTTATGCCTTTTCAAATATTGTGTCAATTTCTTTGATTAATAACTGGCCCCAGTGAACTGCAATTGTACCTGAGAAGTATTTGAGCCAAGATCTAAATAGAACTAACAAAATGTGTTTGCATAATTATGGTGAGGATACATTAAGCTTAACACTTCTTTCCAGATTTCACCCCAGCATCTCTCAAAGACTTCTCCATAAACCCTGTCCCCAAAGATTGGGGAGCAATTACATTCAGTTTAGTTGTAGCATGTATCATTTCCCAAAAAGGAAAGCTTGATAATTCCTTTGTGCATCTTTTTCTTAAATAATACATGGAGTGCTTGGGATTCTAATTCCTCTGACAGAACCTCAGTTTTATTCCATTACTTCATGCTGAGTATGTGATTCACCTCTCCCCTTCCTTTTTCATTCACAATAATTAAAAATATCACCTATGTGATTAGCAAACTTGGAAATTTTCCTTTGTAGATTAATTTGAATCAAAGTTACTGAAACAAAAACTTCCAAATTATATTTATTTTTAGATGTTCTATTGTCCTTCAGGACATGAATATTTTCCCCATTAAATAACTAGAGTATAATATCATTTAATATTATCATGGTTTAAGTTAACTATCAAGTTAACTATCTTTTTCTAAACATGACATTTAAGAGACAAATGTACATTTTGGAACTTTCTTTATCATTAAGTGTTGGGAATAAGTTTTGATGTGCTCAGCCAATAGTTAGTATGGTAATATTTCACATAGTCATATACTGTTTTTTCTTTCAGCTGTAAAACGTTTAATGAAAGAAGCTGCTGAACTGAAAGAGGCAACAGACCATTATCATGCCCAGCCTTTAGAGGTTAGTGGATGCCCATTTTGTATGCAATTCATGGCTAAGGGATTTGGAGAAATTAAATTTAGAGAATTAAAAGGAGGCGGCAAGCCTCTGAACCTCTTTTTAGTGCCCTCTCCCCATCATCTTCAATCATAATTGTCAAAAATCAGCACAATGGCTGCTGATTTACTTTCCATTTCTGATGGAAAGTAAACAGATATATGCCCTAAGAAAGGCTTATGGTAGTTTAAAAAAAAATAAAACACTCAATGTTCTGCCCAGCACAGGGGGAAAATTCTGACCTCACCTACGATATGTACAATATTCACTTTTATTGGTAACTATTGATAGCTTTGCTGCCCCAACCAATTTTGAGTATGGCCCTTAAACAAGTAGACCTAGAAAACAATGGTACAGATAGACCTCATTGAACAACTGCCCTGTTTAGCAACCATTTGAAGTTACATCAGAGCTGAAAATGTAGTTTTATGACTGTCATCCTATTTATATCCATCATAACATCTCATGGTCATGTGATTACAATTTTCATGCCTTATAACTGGCTTCCAACAAGCAAGAGTCAACAGAGAAACTGCAGTAAAATTGGAAGACATGATCATGTCTTGCTTAACAAACTGCGGTGACTTGCTTAGCAACTGAGTGGGACTATTAAATTGGGATGGTAAGTCAGATTGCTAAGCACATTGATTTGTGCTTAAGAAATTGTAAGCCGCCCTGAGTCTCCGGAGAAGGGTGGCATATAAATTGGAATTAAAAAAAAGATTGTTGATTCAAGGAAATAAACTGTAATATGCCAGTTATGATCTATTTAACCATAATGATGGCAGTCAGGGAAATGTTACTTCAAATTTAATTTAATGTATTTTTGAGAGTGATTGGCTGTTTATATTTCCATTTTTTCTTTTGTAGGACAATCTTTTTGAGTGGCATTTCACTGTAAGAGGTCCTCCAGATTCAGAGTTTGATGGAGGAGTTTATCATGGAAGAATAGTGCTACCACCAGAATATCCTATGAAACCACCAAGTATTATTCTCTTAACGGTAATAAACTTCAGGTGTCAGCTAGAAAACCACAAATGCTTTGTTAGATTATTAGATCTAACAATATGTAAAATAATTTTAAGGAAAAAAAAGTAATTGTTTTTCCTAACCTTTCATTGTCAACACACAGCCATTAAGTCACACTGGATTTTTAGGATTAAGCTATAATCATTTTCCCCTTCCTTGTATGATATCCACTGCATCAGACATGGTTCACAACAATGACACACCTATAAAATAGGTAGTGAAATCACAGTGAAATACAGGGTCATGTTTTCATCTAACAGTTAAAAAAATAAATTAACCCTTTATTTCCTCATGGAAACTAGTAGTTATCTGCTCTTTTATGCAGGAAGAATTGGAAATATTTGAAGAATGGATGGGGCATGGTTGCTTTCGCATACAAAGGAAAAATAAGTTTAAAATTTTTGAAAATGATTATCAGCAGCAAGTGGTATTTGGGAATATTCTAGTTTCCTTTTTATTGGTATTGAGAGTTTTACTATATTAAAATAAACAGATTGAAGTAATAAACATATTAAAATAATAAATATTAAAATAATAAACAGATGTATTATTTAGGAAATCATAAATAGTTTTTTATTCATGTATGCTGGAAAAGCAGTTTTAGCTTTCTCCCTCACTCTGCCAATGGGACTGCTCACTCAAAACTTCTCCACACCATCCCTTGATAGCAGCCAGGTCAGCTCATCAAGACTGTGACAACACAGCTGCCCTTTAAGGCCACAACTGAGCTGGGTTTTTTTCTGCTTTTCCGTCTTTCCATATCTGACTCACTTCAGCAAAACCTCAACCATGACACGCCTCAAAACCATATGCCACATAGTGAATAATGCTAAATCTTAGGGCTTTTTAAAAAAAAAGTTTGATGAAATGATTTCTTCTTAATCTGTCTTTTTAAGGCCAATGGTAGATTTGAAGTGGGAAAGAAAATTTGTTTAAGCATCTCAGGACATCATCCTGAAACATGGCAACCATCTTGGAGCAGTAAGTATCAACTGTTATTGGCAGTGAGGAAAGTTTGATAAAGAAGCAAATCTCTGCTGTTAAAAAGACCATAGTACCTCAGTACAGCAGATTTTATAATTCATTTTGTTTCTTTTTCTGTTTCTTTCTCTCTCTCTCTCTCTCTCTTCCTCTCTTTCTCTCTCTCTTATGTGTATGTGTATATAATTGCTAATTAAAGTTATTTTTATTACAGTAAGAACTGCCTTGCTTGCTATTATTGGATTTATGCCAACAAAAGGAGAAGGAGCCATAGGATCTTTAGATTACACACCTGAGGAAAGAAGAGCACTGGCTAAGAAGTATGGCTTAAGTTTTGTGTGAAATAAACAGTTGTGCTCAGTTATATTTCTGAATAAAAATGTTCTTGGATTTTGAAATTGATTTTCAGGCCTTTCAGTATCTGGGAGTATATTTTAAATCAAGATAGTACAACCTTTTGAAAACTGCTTGCGAACTTTATGCTGGGGGTTATCTATCAGAGGGCAGGGGGAAATGGAATAGCAAAAGCCACATGTTCTTAGCCCTATCATTCTTTTAGCCTAGTTTGATTCTTTTCCTTTCAACTTGCCTAGTTTTTAACCACTTACCCAAATCTTTCTGGGCAGGTGAGAGGCAACATAAGAAATTTTGGGGCAGCACAGATGATGCCTTAGACTTAGACCACTAAGTATGATTTTCATTTTGAGAACTTCAGATAGAAATAAAGCATCTCCTTTCCCCTTTAATTTCTGATAGAACATCTATTTTTTTTCTAGAAAATTTTCAGCAGATTTTTATTCCAAATACCCACTGAGATTCATCTTTTTTTGGACTATGAAATTGTAAAGGTGATTGTAGTCACATTTAATGCCATGGTATCATAATACTAGAGACTTCTACTGATGTGTGATAAGACCTGCTGTATTACTGATGCGTCTAGAATTACATATCACATTATCTATTTACCCTGCCATTAGGTTCTTTCCTATTTGTAATCTCAATTTTTTGTTGCTGTGGAATTAGGCATTTGATTCTGTTTTGGCTCCCATTATTAGCTTTTTCAAGTAACTTATATAGACAGTAACAACACTATATACTACTAAAGCTGTCTTGTCTTTAGCTGGGCAAAACACTGTATCAGAAGGCAACAATTTTTGAACTAAGGTGGGCTAATTTACAGAATGCATCAAAAATCTGGGTGACCTATGACACCCATGGGATTGAAATTTGGCAGATTTGTGGTCACTTCAACACTGCCACCCAGAGATTCAGTAGTCCAATTCTGCCTTAGCCCCTCCATTTCTACTGGAAATCAGGTAGAATCGTAGTACCCAAGCCCTCTGGAGACCAGGTAGATCAGTCTCAGTGACAGCTGCAACAAGGCAATCAGTTACAGGTTAGGCTGGTCAGAATCTCTTTCTACTCCTATTGCTTTTTTGCTCTTGCTCATTCTGATTCTCTGTTTAGGTAAGGAAATGTCTCTGAAAAAATGACCCCATAGGTTATGGGTTGTCTAGTCCTATAGATATTTAGAATTGTTCCATTAATTCAGGTTTACTGCTAGATGAGGGAATTCAGGATTTCAGCCTTAATTTAGTAGGGCAAGAAAATTGATTTTGCACAATTACCTAGTTGATCAATAAATCTCTAGATAGGAAATGAAAATTTAATTAGTAAAATGAATAGCCATCTAGTTATTTTTAAACTATCTGAATCTATTTGTCTGAGAAGACAGTGAGGTGATATGTTTGTTCTTTAATCATAATATTTTGTGATATTTTTTGTTCCTTTATAAAATGGAACTAGTCAATTACACAGTGTTCTTCATTTAGTCCACAGTGCTTAAGTCAAGAGCTCTGTTCAGGTATAGCCTGGATTCCAAAAAAATGTGGTTTTCTGTGAGTAGAGATTTTCCAGGAATGGAAAATTTACTAGGGTCAACATTTTATGCGGAAAATGTTTACTTCAGGTTGGTGTAGTGATTGCATGAAGTTTGCTTATTAAACAATGGTTCTAAAAAATTAAAAGCCATTGCATATCACTTTATTGCTTATTCCCTAACATTGTATCCAGTTCTTCAACAAAGTATTTTTTCCATATAAGAGCTTTTGATTTATTTTAAATGTAATTTTGAATATAATGTAATTCAAAATTCATAAAATAGGCTGGATTTTTTTTCACAGAAAATAATGTATTTTAAATATTTCTGCAGTCTGTGGACTTTCAGAAAAGAATGGCAATTCAGATCATACTAGTTTGCATTATATTTTCTGGAAAACCTATAGCCAAACCTGTCCTGTTTCTGTTTGCCTTTTCTTGACCATGGGAGCAGCTAACAAATCATGGTCTGTGGTTTATCTTCCATTAAATGTGAAGGAACATCCTTGATTTTTCTGTCTAGCCAAGACAGGACAAGCAATGACTTCTAACTCTATCTGGGTAGGAGAAGAAAAACATTAGACAAACAAGTCATAAAATAAATTTGTTTTAGCTGTTTCTGTGTGCAGAAGGATCAGATGAGAAGGTTGATGGAGAAGTATTCTGGCTTAGTATGTCATCCAAATGCACTCATTAACTGGTCAGTCTTGTTTCAGAAGTAAATCCCATTGAGTTAGCATTGCCATTTTAATTTATTGTTTGTCATAGTTAATTGACAATAATACCCTGTGATTCAGGTTATGTTTATACTTCAAATAAACCAAGATTTGTTTCCTATATGATTTGTTGAACAGTTAGAATACTGCAAATGATTGAAGCGATCATGACTTCATCCTGGGTTACTCTCCCTCCTATTTTGCACCTTTGTTAAAACTTTTTAAAACTTAGCTGGGACACAAAACCAACCCAGGTTAAGAGTTATTCTGATGTATGTGGATAAAAGGTTGGCTAGTGGGTTGGTTGGTGGAAAGAAAAGGAAAGGAAAGAAATGAGAGTGTTTCATCATTGAGTAGGTTCCAAAATTTATTAGAAATGGATTACTGTGCTTTAGAATATATTTTGTTGGAGCTAATGTAATTCTAAATGACTCTCTAAAAGTAGAATTAAAGATGATGGCTTGCTTTCTACTCTTTTTACAATCTTAAACATCTGGGCATACAGTTATCTTCTGCCAGCTTGTGTGCACTGCTGCATCCCCAATTGAGCCTTCATGAACACTCCACACATTTCACAGATAAGTCGTTTATCCAAGGTTAATGCTAAGCAAGGCTTAGTATTGCATGCAATATGTTATGTTGATGCTTGCTGATTGTTAAATATGGTCTGCTATTATTCCTAGGTCTCAAGATTTCTATTGTGAAGGATGTAGTTCACTTATGAAAGAAGTCCTCTTACCATTAACTTCAGGGAGCGCCCCAAGCCAGGCTGACCAAGAAGCCAAGGAACTTGCCAGGCAAATCAATTTCAAAGTAAAATAACTATTTGTTCTTCTTTTCTCTTGATTACTTTGGTACGTAGGACAATACCTAGGGAGGTGGATTAGTGCTGTCCAGCAGATAATACCAATCAAAGCAACATGGATTAAAGGGGAAAATTGCTCCTGCTCTGTCTCCATTTCACAGAATCCAAACTCTGCCTTCTTTCTTAGCTATGTTTGATTTAAAAATTGATACATCTTATATGCTTGGTGAAATATGTCAGGTCCCACACCCATAACAGAATTTTAATTTTTCCTCATATTCCCCTTTTCTCTAAATTTATTCCAAATAATTCTCCAGTGCTCAGGAGCAAGTTGTAGCAGGTTTCAAGAAGGATACGGAATTATACCCATTTCTCATTGTTGGAGTATTTTTCATGCATTTAATTTGATGCATCCTATTGTTTTACAATTATAATAATGCTGAAAGAGTTGGGTGCTTATCTTTACAAAAAATAACTAATTACAATCTTGTAGTGAAACTAACTTGCAAAGTAAGAATTTTAAGTATTGCTTTGGTTGCTTTTTTAAAAAACAAATAAAACTTTGAGAAAAGGTAACATTTTTGAGTAGAAATCAGTGTGCCTTTAAGCATAATAATAGCTATTATAAAATCCCTTGGTGACTTCAGAAACAATATCTCCATTGTGTTTTAAATAATAAAAATAGTGCAAACATAGCTGTAGACCAGATCTTTATATGTGGCTGGAAATTCTGTTACCTTATTTAGCAATAGCAATAGCACTTAGACTTATATACCGCTTTATAGAGCTTTTACAGCCCTTTCTAAGTGGTTTTACAGAGTCAGCATATTGCCCCCAACAATCTGGGTCCTCATTTTACCTACTTTGGAAGGATGGAAGGCTGAGTCAACCTTGAGCTGGTGAGATTTGAAGTGCAGCTAGCAGTCAGCTGAAGTAGCCTGCAGTACTGCACTTTAACCACTGCGCCACCTTGGCTCTTTTTTTAAAAATCCTACACCACTCTGGGTTTAGAGCTGAAATTCTCCACATGATATTTAGGGATGCAAGTGTGTAGTGCTTGCCAAGTTCTGTATTATGTGTGTGCATGCATATTCTGCAGAGCCTCCATGTCCCAGATAGACCTTATGACATTTCTGAGAAAATAAGAACAATGGGTGACTGCAGCCCAGTGGTTACTTTTGAAGTGGATCCAGTTTTCTAGAAGAAAAAAGAAAAAAGTGGGAATATTAGAGAGCTTTTTGTAGGATGAAGAAAGAGTGGGGAGGATAGTTTGCATTCTGGAAATAGGTGCATTATACCTGGTTATGGGGCTTGATGGCTCAATAGTTAAACATGCTGAGCTTTGTCAGCCGGGTTCAAGACCTGAGTGCTGGGCAACGGGATAAGTTCCTGTTCTTCGCCCCAGCTACTTCCCACCTGGCAGTTTGAAAGCATGCAAATATGAGTAGATAAATAGGTACCATTTCTGTGGGAAGGTAACAGTGTTCCAGGTATTTTTGGCACCTAGTCATACTAGCCACATGACCACAGAAAATGTCTTCAGACAATGTTGGCTCCCTTGGCCAAACAACGAAGATGAGCACCATGGCCTAGAGTCAGACATCACTGGATAGGGAAACCTTCACCTTTATTTTAACTGATTATATTTATAAGTGAACATACCCCTTTCCTCCCCAGCAGCTGCTATTCAAGAGAAAACACAGCAGGTTCTCAAAGTCAGTAATGCTGCAAGCAATTCAGAGAGGTCAGGGTTACTGGAATAATGTTTTCTTCCCATAAAAATGAAAAGCCATTCTGTGGACTGGCATTCAGTTGGAGTTCATCTCATTGCACCTCCTAATATCTAGCATTGTTTATATTTTACGAATATGCTTTTTTTTTGTTTGTTCTTCAGGAATTTAATAAACTAAAAGCAAAAAGGGACAACTTGATTTTCTTCCTGTGTCGTATTTCAATCAATCATCTATTCCAGAATTGCTTGTCTTGTTTAATAACATGTTCTCCTAAATTTAACAAGGTGCCTAAGCAGAGATATACCTCTTAACAAAGCGTTCAATAATGTTGCAAGACAAATGCATTACATAACATCTGTTCCCATAATTGATTAGAATTTCAGTGTCCCTTTGATGTAATAATTTAAGGTGTTTTCTCATTTTGCTTAAGGCTGAAGGTAATTCATCTAGAAAATCTGTTACCGAACCTTTAGATATGTCAGAATTTAATCACCTTGGGAATTCCTCTGAACACCAACAAGAAATTACAACTCCAGCATTCCAGGATACCATCACCAGTGAAATGGTGGGTATTTCATAAATGAGGCACAATCTTGGAAAAGTCAAGTTAATACTGTTTAGGTGCAACTAGAAACCTATTTAAATACAGACAATCCTCAAATTACAACAGTTTATTTAGTGACTGTTCAAAGTTACAACGGTTCTGAAAAAAGTGACTTATGACCGTTTTCCACACTTACAACGGTTGCACTATCCTCCAAGTCACATGATCGAATACTTGGCAACTGACTCATATTTATGACGTTTGCGGTGTCCTGGAGTCACATGGTCACTTTTTGTGACCTTCTGACAAGCAAAGTCAATGAGGAAGTCAGATGCACATAACAGCTGTGTTACTAACTTAACAACTGCAGTGATTCACTTAACAACTGTGGCAAGAAAAGTTGTGAAAAGGGGTAAAATTCACTTAACAACTATCTCGCTTAATGACCTAAATTTTGGGTTCAGTTGTGCTTCTAAGTCTAAGATTGCACATGTTAGCTTTTGATTAAAAGCAGCAGTATCCATGGGAGTGGATCAATTATGTCGAAATGACAGGCATGACTGGACAATCAAACTCATGCCCCTTTTTAACATCTATTGAACATGTGTAAAAAGAGAGAAGCTTTCAGTTGCTCTGTTGCATCTACCATTTTGAGATTATTGGCCCTCCCAGTAGCCTTGATTAAAACCACTGAGGTAGTTTGCGTGTCCCATGATCTTTTCTGACTCTTATATGCATCTAAAAGTAAAAGCCACTGAATTTATTGCAGCTCATTTCTGAAGGTACTGTTTGTAAATATTTGCCTTCAGCTTCAGGAGAGAATCAGCTGCTAAAATTTTTGAATCCGACCCCTGCAGGTAGTCTTCAACTTACGACCACAACTGAGCCAAAAATTTATGTTGCTAAGTGAGAAATTCATTAAGTGAGTTTTGCCCCATTTTATTACTTTTCTTACCACATTTGTTAAGTGAACCACTGCAGTTGTTAACCTTAGTAACACGGTTGTTAAGTGAATCTGGCTTCCCCATTGACTTTGCTTGTCAGAAGATCAGCAAAGGGGATCACATGACCCCAGTACACTGCAACAGCCGTAAATATGAACCACTTGCCAAGTATCTGAATGTAAATCACAGGACCATGGGGATGCTGTGATGGTCATATGTGTGAAAAATGGTCATAAGTCATTTTTTTCAGTGCTGTTGTAACTTCGAACGGTCACTAAGCAAACTGTTGTAAACCAAGGACTACCTATCTGTATACCTAGAGAAATGTTTTTGTCAGCACAGTAAGGACTTGTTCCTAGACCCAACTTTTTGTCAGCCCAAATCTTTAATGATATACAGTACATAAGAAATGTGAGTTTTGCTTTGCTCTTTAATGATTTTCAGCATTTACTTATTAAACATACTTCCCATTTCTTCAAACACTTTAGTGAATGTAACTGCATGAAGGAAGATTAATTTTATCCATTTTAAATTATTGTGGGTTTTTTAAATTATGACATACTGTGGTTTTTTAATTATGACATATTAATACAACCAAGGAGAGCTGGTTATATAATCTTTCCACTTTGAAAGTAACTGAGACTTGCTCTTGATCCAGGACAGCTGCTGCTATGACTGTAGATGCAATCTAAATTCACTGATAAATTGTAGACAAATCCCAGTTAAGCTGTATGAGTGGGTGTATGGGTTTTTAGAGTTGATGGGCTACAGATTGGTTAAAAAAAATCATGTCAAATCACATCAAAGCATCTGTTCCTGGGTACAGAGTATTTTTCAGCTTTTTAAAAGATGTAGACATGCTAATATTATATAGATTTTCCCAATAAAGTTTTCTTGATATGCAATTGCAATTTCATGGCATTTGACTTTATTTTTCCTCTACAAGGTTCATCACTTTTGAATATGTGATTTCATATATGTTGCTCTTTTACTTTCTTTTTGCAAATTGACCCATTGTGAACACCAGAAATAATTTATTTTATGTTGGGGAAAAAAATTAAACAGAATGCTATTACCTTGTTATAAGTGACATTATTTATTCCTATTAACTTTTTGCCAGATTTTTCAGAGTAAGCACCCTCCATAAACAAAAATCTAAGTTTGTTAGTTACACATGATCAATACTCAGTTATTCAAAGTACATTAATATTTTAAAGGATCCCCTTGTTGATCTATCTTTCTCCCTCTCTCATCTCTCTCTCTCTCTCTCTCTCTCTCTCTCTCTCTCTCTCTCTCTCTCCCCTCCCTCCCTCCCTCCTCCTCGCCCCTCCCCACTTGATGATGCCTTATATAATCTCTTCCAGTATCCTCGTGTGGATATTAATACAGTAGAGTGGAGAGATACCTGCAGGAACTCATAAGAGAGCATCTCCTCCCTCCATTGATTAGTGCTTGATTTCCACTTAGCAAATCAAAACCTCTCATTCATCAACCCTTATAGGCAGTCCAAGTAGTTCATGGTATCTTAACATCAGTGAAAGTCAAGTTCGATTAGGAGAGGTATAACCCATTCACATTTTGATAAGGGTCACCCACCAGAACCAGTGCCATTCTCTGGGGCTGGACTACGATTAAAAGAGGTCCAAATATAGAGTACTCTATAGCTGAAGCTTCTATGCCTGCTCAACAATTGTCTTTAAATAGGAAAGGTTGGAAGCAGGGAGATAATTGTGTACTTTAACTGGATCTAGAGAGAGCTTCTTCAGTACCAGCATCTCTTTGAGAAAGCTCTCACCCCTTGCCAATCATGCTCTGCTTTTCTATGGACTTTCAAAGGTCTTTGTGTTAAAATATAATTGATTCCCTGTTGGAACAATTAATGCTAATATATTGTGATTCTGATTGGCAACATTCTACTTATATAAATAATAGCTAACTCAAGCAAGATGACAGTTTGCGGTTCTCATTTTAAATACTGGCTGAATAATCCTGCTATGTAGGACATTTTGTTTTCAGTTCTGTTTTGCTGAATTCATTTTTCTCACTTTTAGTCTGGAAATCCAACCAACTCTGCTACTTCAAATCAAGAAGAGCTCCATTCTCAACCTGCATCCAATAATACTTCAGTGAGCCCTCGCCAAAGACATAACCAGCAAAGAAGAGCACCAGGTTCAACCAACTTCAATCAGGTTCAGCAGCCAAGAGTCAACACAAGCCACATGGGATCAAATATGCTGATTCTCCTTCTTGTTTTAGCATTGGCTGTACTAGTCGTTAGACGTATATATCTAGCCAATGAGTATGTATTTGAATTATGAGATTCTTATTTTGAAGACCAGTGACTTGAACGTGTTATTGAAATGTTCTATGTTTGGTATGTCATGAGGATTGTTTACATAAGATTACTTTTTGTATTTTCTCATTTTAAAAGTGAATGCCAATGTACCTGAGGAGGTACATAAATATTTTCAAGGAATATACACTTTGATAGTGGTGAAAGTATGAATGATTAATAATCTGTACAAACTGACAGATTACCTAAAATGTCTTTTGAGAATATTCTGTATTAGCAGGATATTTAAAGGTGAACGAGCTTACTGCATTGTGCACAAGCTTTGATGGGTACTTTAAACTGACAGAACCCTAAAATTGTGTTTTATGTCAATATGGATTTATGGATGATTATTCAAAATAGCAGGACAATAAAGGTTTATTCATGACGGCTCCTTAAATTGAAATGCAGAAATGTTTGCATAGTAAATGTTATTAAATAAAGGAAAGTTGGTAATATATAGTAGGCACACTTATTTCCTATCTAAAAATTCCAGGAAATGAAATGCTGTAAATTGTGAGCATTTTTTTTAAAGTGGGGAGAACCAGAATATACTTTACTTTTTACTTTTAATTGTTCTGAACCTAGAATAATCTTTTGCAAGTTTTGAAGGTTACTTTTAAAATATTCAGTTGTGTATATTTTGCTTTTTTAAAGCTGAGAATCCCCCAAATTGTTATGTAATATTTACCCAAACATTATTGACTATAACTTATTTCAGAAATATACATAATGCATTGAATTGATTGTTCATGTGCCCATCATTAAAAAATAAAATGCTTTTTAAAAACCCATCAACAAAGTTAGAATATTTTCATAAGTTTATTTAAGAAATGCTTCGGAAAATTAAGTTTCATTATTAGTTGAGCTTGCCTAATTGCTTCATTCATTGAGTTTGCAAGCAATTGATTCCAAGTAAGAGCTAGAAGACAGTGTTGTCAACCCTTCAGAGTAGACCAGATCAGGAAACTAACTCCACAGGAAGACTGGAACTCTACTTTATTGAAATAGGCTCTAGTAACCGACCCTTGCAAGCTGGCTGTGCTTCCCCCCTCAATCTTTTATCCCAGGGAAGAGCCATCTGAGCTTCTTCCTAATACTCTCTTTTCCCAGGTTTTAAGGAATGCTCTGTCCTCTTCGTTCACACACAGTAGCAATTTCCGAATATTTTCTTCAAAGCTGTCCCCTGGCGCTCTCCCTTCCACACTTCAGGATGAAGCCAGCTTCTAATTTGTTTAACCATTTCCACTGGCAATTAGTCAAATAGCAATGATCAGGTCATATGCACAAACACATCATTTGTGGATAAGCAAGAAATCTCTGGAATTAAAATCAGATCAAAACAATAGAAGGGAATAGTTGTCAGTGATTTTTCCATTTACAATTATCTGAAAGATTTTAAATGAATAAAAAGATGGTACGGACAAAGTGAGTCAGAATTTGAAATACAATAAACAGATGATGAACTTATAATTGCTGAAATTGCAAACTTCTGTTGAAATTTAAAGCAGGAAGAACAGGTTTAAAATATATGATAATGGGCTAATAATGTTGGTTATAATACATAGATCAGTGGGAAAAGATGTGGCCTAAAGGATTGAAATGTGTGTTACGATCTCAAATATATTTTTAATAAAATGATGTATTCTTTTGACACATGATGCCAGATGTATAAAAGCACTTCAAATGTATGTTGGAAATATGGACAACATGAGACATTTATTATATTTGGTAGTAAAAAGGTAAAGGAATCCCTGTGAATTTTACTCTGCCAGTTATTGCTGACTATAGGGAATGGTGCTCATCTCCATTTCAAGGCCATTGAGCCAGCGCTGTCCGAAGACATTTCCACATCATATGGCCAGCAAGACATCATGGAGCGCTGTTACCTTCCCACAAAAATGGTAACTATTTATTCGTATTTGCATGCTTTCAAACTGCTAGGTTGGCAGGAGCTCTGGGGCAAGGAAAGGAGCTCACCCTGTCGTGCTAGGCTCTGCTCTCAAACTGGCTTGCTGGCTTTCCAGCCGACAAGCCCAGCATCTTAACCACTGAACCACCATGCTGCCAATTATGTTTGGTGGCATTTAAAATAAGCATTCTAGATTCCATTGAGTATTGATTTTTAAAATCTTCTAAATCAGTGGTTCTCAACCTGTGGGTTGGGACCCCTTTGGGGGTCGAACAACCCTTTCACAGGTCGCCTAAGACCATCAGAAAACACATATTTCTAATGGCCTTAGGAACTGAGACACCGCTCCTCTCCATCTCCAGGCGGATCTGTCCACATGCTGATCCACCCACATATGAGTACCCGGTGTGATGACATCATCACGCCAACCCCATCACATACACCCTGTACAAATACAAGTGTATGTGATGGGGTTGGCG
>JANHFM010001413.1:307000-323168 GCA_032468115.1 Grayia smithii | reverse complement strand
GGTTGGGGGTCACCACAACATGAGGAACTGTATTAAAGGGTCGCGGCATTAGGAAGGTTGAGAACCACTGCTCTAAATCAAAGTATGCATTTGAATCCAAATTCTTTTAGTTTTTTAAAAAAAATTTGGTGAACATGTAAAAAAGCTAAAATAGTTTGTATTCAGATACATACTTTGATTTAGAGCATTTTAAAGATCAATACTCAATGGAATCCAGAATTTTTCTTTTTAGGGTGACTAGATAAGATTAGAAAAAAAGTTATGCAAGATTATTTCAATAGAAGAGTACTGAGGCACGTTTACTATATGCACAGATAGAAAGATTCAATATTACCCAGAAGTTTATAAGATTTTGCTGAAATGGATAAGTTGTCTTCTTTGCTTAGAGAAAATATATTATCTACATTTATTGGTAACTGAAAGCCTTACATACTTTTTGCATAAAAATGAAAAAAATTGATTTATTATATTTAGACATAGAAAAAAAGAGTAATATGATATAACTTTAAGACAGGGTTAAAAGATATCCATACTTATAGCTGCTATGAAAAATATTGGAAGCTATTTTATAATTTCTTTTCCTTTCCTATTTTCTTCAAGGGTTTTTTTGCAGTCTTGCTTTTTTTCTTCCTTATGTTAGTTTGGATTAGTTTTTATCTTCTATCTTCTTAAAACGCTTTAATAAAAATTATATACTGAAAAAAGGAAAGTAGGACACCAAGTAATCCCTCGATTCTACGCCACAAGGAAAAGAACTTGGTTGGATGTGGACAAAGTATCCAACGCCTTTAACAATTCAGTACTTTTCTTAAAATCTTGACCAACACTGCACTCAAAACCCTCTCTAAAGCCAACACAATTTTTATACACCCCTGATTTGTATAAACTACGGCTTATGGCTTAATGTCTTAACCTGTAATTTAAACCACGAATAATAACTTTAAACAATGGTTGGAGCAAACAAACTATGGCTTTTCGTGTAGGTTTAGCTCCAGGGACAGATAACTGACACAGAACAGAGAGAGAATGAAGGTAACGGAGTTTTCAGCTGGCTAGAAAACCAAAGGGAAAAAAAGAGGAAACAGACATAAAGGGTTAGAATTTAGAAAGAAACGGCCAGCTAGGTAGGACATTTCCAAATTCCCACTGAGCAGCTATTTGAACCCCACCCAGGGTCGAAACGGCTTGCTCTTCATAGGCAACAATGGAGAAACGTAGCGGTCAAATAACCAACTCAGGGCAACCTTAATAATAATAATAATAATAATAATTCTTTTTAAAAGCGTAGAGATGCCGGAGAGAAGGGCGTCCCCGTCCCTGAGGTAAGCCTGATTGGCCCAAAGCCTGGGGCACGGCGTCCCATCCCGCGTTTCTATTGGCTGTTGGCCATCCGTGTAAAACTCAGTGGAAACGTGGCCAGCGAGGATTACTTTCTTTCCCGAGGGACGGCTAATCGGCGAGCAAGGAGGGGAGGAATGGATGTGGGGTAGACGGTTTAGGAAGCCGGTTTTAAAATCTGAGGGGAAAGAAAGCAGCTTTTCTAATAAGAATGGTGGCTCGGACAAATGCAACGCTTGAGAGATGCAGATAGTTCGATGTTTAAACCGGAGTGCATTTTACCCGTCAGGAGGCGGCTGGACGGAAGGAACAGGGAGCGCTGATTCCCAAAGTATGCTGTATTTTGCAAAACTCATATTGCTGATCTTTTGCGGGGCCCTTCTCGGAGAAAGTAGGAAGCACAGAAAGGGGAGATGGACGGCAGAAGCGCAGGTGCAAAAAATAAGGTAAGGAGAGCCTGACGATTAAATCCATTTATCATTTTCCCCTTTGGTTTCCCTCTATTTGCGGAGAGGTGTAGTTTTTGCGAGGTTTACTATACGTTCCTGCGTAAGAAGTTTGTAAAGAGCGCGCGTTGTGTTAAGAGTACAAGTACAGTGACTATAAACGTTTATGGTTTCCAAGATTTCTTTACCTGACTAGCATTAAAAATGCCTCCGAAATCCATGTGGTTTTCATTCTTGACTTTGTGAGTCAGGTGGAGTTCGACCACAAACCAGGTTGTTGCTGAAACACCAGCTCTGTTCAAAGCAATCGGAAAACGCACAAGAATGCTTTCGTAGGAAATCCTGAATTATTTTTTAATGCTGTTATACTGTTACGTAGCAAGTCGTATTTTCACAGGATTTAAAAGAGAAGGTAGCTTCTGGAGAGATGCTAAAGTCTAGGAGTTGCATTTAGCATAATCGTCATCTGGGATGCCACTTATAATCTTGGGATCTGGGCACTGTTGGGCCAGAGTTTTGAGAAAAAATTATATTTCTCTAAAGAGTTTCTGCACTTTAAGAAATTGCAACTGGAACATGTTTAGTTGGAGAGAAATAATCTTTAGAGGAGTAAGTTTTGTTACTAAATAAATGTGCACCTGTCCTGTTATTGATCACTGGGCATTTTATTTGCAAATGAACTGAGTATTAATGATGAAAAACAGCTATGGAATAGCAAGAAAGATCTTTAAATTTATCCGATTTCATGTCAAGATAGCATGTTTATATAGAGGAAAAATAACCTAAAATAATTGCCAAAGCCTGAATACATCTTGATCTTGAATTCAGTCCAGTGAGTCCAGTGAGAATTGCTTCTTTTTAGACTACTTGGCTAACTCAAATGTGCAAGCCAGATTTATTTAGCAAAACCATAAGATTTTTCTTCCCTTTTCTACTTTTTCAAATAAGCTTTTCCAAATCTTCCCCAAGAGCTTGTTGCTGTACCATGCCAGTTAGGATTGCAGAGGTATATAGGCTTGGAGGAAGAATTTATCAGTTGTTGTATATACAGCTCAAGATTGGGGTTTGGGGGAAAGGTTGAGACTTGGTAAAGAGTAGTAAAGTTCCAGTGGAGAAAAAAACAATGTACCAGATTTGCACAAAACAGTTTTCCGGAATGAATGCTGAACTAGATAATCAGTTGCTGAAAAAGTCCAATGGCCTTTCATGTGATAGCATTTTCTCAGGAAAATATATGAAGATTAACATGGAAGCAAATACAAGTACACTGTAAAATGGGGACAAATGCTTGGGAAGGGACAGAACACTAACAATGATTTTTTGGGGAAAAAAACCCTTTTGTATGACTGGAATACTGGTTTATTAATAAAACAAATGGTTGAGATATATGGGATTTGGCCCTGCATAATTAGCACACAAACTAACTAAAGCCTTCCAAAACATCTTATGTAAACCTGAAGATTGAGTAGTTCTGAAGGAAAAAAACGGGCGCATCTACAACATACAGTGTAAGGATTCTGACAGCCACTATGTAGGACAGACAGGCAGAAGATTAACAGAGCACATCCATGAATGCCAACTAGCAATGAGAAGACCAGATAAAACAATCCTTAATTTCACAACATATGGACAGACTTAACCATACTTTCAACTGGAAAAACTGTGAGCATCCTAGACCAAGGTAAATCCAAAAATGCTAGGAAATTAAGCTTGACACTCAGACAAATCAACCATCGATATATACATAGGCATAAGCATCATTTATAGACCATTCAAAAGAGACAATAAAAAAAGCTAAAAAGGGAAACAAAAAGACCAGAACACTTCTTTGCTACCAGTCAGCAATCAGATAAACAGGGATTAACACCAGGATTGAAACTAGACAATCAAGTAGCAAACAATTCCTAATGAAGGAATTACCAACTCAGACATACAAGCAGCAAACAACAGCCTAATCAGGAGAAAACAACACTTTCACCAATACTGATAGAACAAGCTACTGTATGTAAATAGAGAGTAAAGTCCACTCTTGTTTAGCACTGGCTGAAGATGTTACCTAGTTGGATAAAAAAACATCTGCAAACAGCCGATTTTAGAGAGCACCGAGGATTCATAAATAAATGTTTAGTATTCTATCCATAATATCATGCAGAATGTATTACCGTGTTTCCCCCAAAATAAGACCCTGTTTTATATTTTTTGAACCCTGAAATAAGTGCTTGGCCTTATTGCCATGCACTCAAAAGCCTGATTGGGCTTATTATCAGGGGATATTTTATTTTGGGGGAAACAGGGTAGTAAAATATGTACAATGTGCAAAGTGGTCCTTCAGGTGCACCTTTTCTCATTTCGGTTGGTAGAGAAAGCAAATTTCCCAGGCTTTTCCTATTTACCTATAGGGCAATCTATGTACCTTGATGTCAGTTGGCCTTACTTATAGCACATATGTGATGTAGTTTAATCAGCATGTTTCTAAGCATCCTTGCCAAATTAGAGTTCCTAAGATTCTTTGGGGAAAAGTCAGTGTTTTGACAGTCCTCCATTTATCATCATAATTGAGCCTGGATTTACAGTCCTAAATTGTGCCTTTTGTTAAGTGGATTACACTGTGAGAGAACCTGATTTTACAACCTTTATTGTGGTAGTCAATAACTGAATCAGCACAGTTAAGCAAATGTAGTGAATCATTGTTCATTGATTTTGATTGATTGATTTGCCAGAAATGTTGGTTTCTGACCAAAAAAACCCATCATGAATTTAAGTCACATGACCATGGGTCATTGCAACCAGCTGTAAATGGGGGGCAGGTTGCTAAGTGCCCAAAATTCAATTGTGACTGTAATAGGAGGGGGGTGTTGGAATTTCAGATCTGGGTTGCAAGTTGCCCTGGTGAGGCCTGTTGTAGTTTCCAATAGTTGCAAAGTAACTGGTTGTAAGTAGAGTACAGGTAATCCTTGATTTACAACAGTTCACTGAAAAAAGTGAGTTATGACCATTTTTCAACGACCATTGCAACATCCCCATGGTCATGTGATTTACGTTTGGATGTTTGACTGACTCGCATTTATGATGGTTGCAGTGTCCGGGGGTCCTGTGATCACCTTTTGCAACTTTCTGACAAGTCAGTGAGGAAACCAGATTCATTTAACAACCGAGTTACTAATTTAACAACTGCAATGATTCACTTAACAAATGTGGCAAAAAAAAAAGTTGTAAAATTTTGGCAACATAAATTTTGGGGTCAATTGTGGTGGTAAATTGAAGACTACCTGTATCTGTGCATGCTTTGTTTCTGAGAAATAATCCAAGAAGGACTAAACTGCAAGTGGCTGTTTTTGCATTCCCCAGGAAAGAGGAAATGAACCCCCTCCCACACCTAAAGAAAAAATACTACGGTAAAATGGAGACAAGTTGAATAACATTTGCATCATATGTATTAGATGGAATTTAAACAGAAACCCAAATTTTTCTCACCAGGCAGCGTGTGAGCAAATGATTATTATACTGTTTTGGTATAATGGGGGGCAGTTTTAATTGTTTTACCCTCTTTTCTTGTGGCTCTTCAACTTGGACTTCTGTGCTCTTGAGTAGACAGATCAAGCCTAAGGGAGAGGCTGTCAAAATGCAAGGTTCTCCTCTAATTGCTGTTCAAGTAGAGCACGCTACTCTGTAGAGTAAGATTTAGGGTTACCCTACCTTGAAATAACTTTCCCAAAGATTTCTTCTGTAGGAAGATGGAAGATTGTGCAAGGAAGAAGGAGGAAAAAGACAACTTGAAGATGGCCTTGTAAGTGGCATCAGAAATGCCCAGATGGTTGACTCTGGTTAATCTGTTTTTAATCTGCTATCAAGCTGTTAATCAATGCATGCATACGGCAATGTTATTTCATAGGGAATTGGGCTCTGTAAACCCTTCCTTTTCCTATTTCAAAATTGGTTGGATGAAAACAGTTATGTATTGTTTTACACTGAAATCTTTTTCTCCCAATGGCATGCAGATATGATGCTGCAAACTAAGTTTTCTCTTGAGTTTTATAGATAATAGACATATTCTTGGAGATAACTCATTGTAAATAACTCATTTTGGAACTTTCTGCACAATTTTAAAATGTTGGAAAACACCATTTTTTAACTCTGTAGTACAGATCCTCAAACTTCAGAGAACATATTTTAGTGGAGCAGACATTTGGAGAATTGTGATATACAAGCAGTCTTCAACTTATGACCCACAATTGAGCCTAAAATTTCTGTTATTGAGTGAGACAGTAAAGTGAATTTTGCCCCATTTTATGACCTTTCTTGCCACAGTTGTTAAGTGAATCAGTTAAGTTAGTAACACAGGTGTTAAATGAATCTGGCTCTCCCATTGACTTTGCTTGTCAGAAGGTCACAAGATGATCATATGATCCTGGATCACTACAAAGGTCAGTTGCCAAGCATCTGAATTTTAATCACGTGACCATGGGGATGCTGCAGTGGTTGTAAGTGAGAACCTGTTGCTATATGTCTTTATTTGTATGAATTCAGGCAATTAATAATACATACATACAATAAATAGAAAACATTAACCTTTGGATTAAATTTATGGATACCTATTCAATCAGACCAATTGCATGGAGAGATAGCTCAAAGTTGATTCTGAAGAGGGAACCTTAACTACAGATACAATCAGATTATATATTCATACATGAGATTTATTTTGCTTAAAAGTACAGGTATTTTCGACTTATAACCACAATTGAGCCCAACATTTCTGTTGCTAAATGAGACAATTGTTAAGTGAGTTTTGCCCCATTTACCACTTTCGTTAAGTACAATTAACTGCAGTTGTTAAGTTAGTAACACAGTTGTTAAGTGATTCTGGCTTCCTCATTGTGATCACGTGACCATGGGAATACTGCAATGGTTGTAAGTGTGAAAAATGGTTATAAGTCACTTTTTTCAATGCCATTGTAACTTCAAACAGTCATTAAATGAATGGTTGTAAGTCAAGGACTACCTGTAGATAAGTTGCTGTTGTGTTGGTCAGCATAAAAGGTACTAAAGTAGTTTTCCCTGGTCTAGTGCCCTGGGAATTTGTTGGTCTATAATACCCATCATCCCTAACACCATGAGGATCATCGTTGTCTGGATAAGGTCCAAGTTGGGGAAAATTGAAATGTACTGATACTGGTAATATCAGTACATTTCAATGTTCATGTTTTCAATTCCTACACTTTTGCTTCTGCTCAGGGCAACTAGAGATTCAGATATATATTATAAGGATTTTTCTTACGCTACCTTTTTGTCTGCTTCTTCAGGAGAGTTCTTTATATTCCCAATTTAGCACAAAGGTACCATGTTGGGACTTAGACCTGACTCAATATGCTGGCATGCTCTTCTATCATGATAACTTTGGATAGTGAGACAGGCAGCATATAAATTTAATAAATAATAAATCATTTCATGGTCACTCCAGTGCATGGAATCCCTTTGCAAAGATGTAATTCCAGTATATTATTATTAGCAAATTACCCCTCAGCTTTTTAAAGTGGTCCTTCTCACAGTTACCAGAAATTATAGCTGGTATTCTTGTTTTTCAATTTAGTTACTCATATAAAAAGAACTATGACATGACCAAAACTTGGCCAGGGAGCAGCAAAAGGCTTCTGAGAGTAGACGACCATGATTTCTCCATGAGGCCTGCTTTTGGAGGTAAGAAATGTGTGTTTACTCATCTCTGTAAAGTTGAATTATTCAGCTTAGAAGCTCCAAACAAGCTGCTTCAAGCTACTTTTTTAATGAATCCTCCCAACTGGATGGTGAGATTATGATTTCAGAGCGTTGATAAAACTAGAGTATAAATGTACCTGTGACTTTCCAGGAACAAATGGAAGGATTGTACGTCCATCTTATTGTCAACCGTCTTCAGGAAATCTGGTTTGCTAAATGATAAGTCTTATTCTGGGGGACTATAGATCTTGAAAATATAGAGAAAACACGCAACATACCTGTTCTATTGAACTGACTACATAATATAATTCCCAGAACTCGAGGTAAGTAAAATATTTATTAGCTCAACAGCAGTTGCCATAAGTTTAACCACATTAAAGCCTAATACAGTGCACTTTGTTCATCAATAATTTAAAGGCCAGGCTTGATTTCCCTGACTGGATCCCAAATCCTGGGTTGCGGTTCTTTCTCTCAGTGAAGTTGATTCCTGCATCCTGCTTTGGGACAGAAGAGGAATATAGGGTCACTTGCTCCTTGGTGGAGTTTTGGAAGCCCTCTAACTACTGGTGCTGCAAATCAGTTGAGCAGTTTACTGATATTCAGCAAGTCAGGCTGTCAGTGATGACAAAATGCTGCAGGTGATTTGCCAATCAAAGCTTGCCCTATTTTATATTTGAGAAGCACATTAAAAGGGAGCTGAGCTTCCATTGTCCAGTGGCAGCCACTATTTCAGTATTGTTGACCACCTCTGGTGATGCCCTTACTGCTATTTAAGGCAGGAAACACAAAATGCCACAGTGAAAATGATAAAATAGATTACATAGTTGATAAACACCCGCTCCAAAAGCTGAATGGGAGAAAAAAAAAAACAGGATATTGCAGCCTTTTTGTAACATTTTCTCATCTTTATGCCCTTTGATCCCACCCCCACCTGCAAAATACCATTTTTCCTTGGGAAAGATGGATTCCATAAGAACCTGCATTCAAGATTTCTGCTCGCTTGTGGCTAAGCCTCTCTTCCCCTTCAACTAAGTCCTTTTCTGTCTAAATAGGTGACACATCTTGTTTTGACCACTCTTAAGTGATTCCTCCATGTCAGTGACTTTGCTATTGCTAGCAGATGTTCAGGCATTATTTGTTACAAATATTAACATATAACCATTATGTAAATGTTGCTCTTAGAGTCCCTTCCTCAAATTCTGAGTCAAAGCATTTTCATCTAGGTCAGCTCATTTTTCCACTGAAAACAACTGGGATTCCATGAATAAGCAGCTTTAGCTGATACTTAAAATAGCACTATCTTTTCTGTGGAAGAACAGCATAGTGTGTTGTAGCAGAGTTGTTATTCATTTCCTCTATCCCCAATTTAGAACAGACAGCTTCTACTGGAGGGCCTTTAATCTGGATGTACAGCTGAAAATATAAATGGGCCCACTTCAAGGGCAAACCTAATTGCTAAATTTTATTGTTCTTAATACATTGTCATAGGTGAAAGAATACCAAAGTGTCCTACAGTATCTAGTATATAACTATCCAGCTGTTTCCAAGCTTTGGGGATTTTTCTTGGGTTTGGTTTTCTACATGGAAATTCGGCACTGCAGGTCCCCTGCCCTACATCCCACCTAGGTGCCTCAGGTAAAATTGAACCCCAGGTACTACATTCTTCAACAGAAAAGAGGCAATATAAAGCTTCTGAATTGTACTCTGTTTTCCTTGAAGTGGTTATTATTGTGATTGCACACTATGGCTTGTTCGTGAAGATCTTTTAACCATACCAGTTAAACATCCAGCACACAAGGATGAATAGGTAACTTCTGAGCAGTCTCAGTACAGCTCAGCCACCTGGGAGGGTTGTTTTTTTGAAGTCTGAAGGTTTGATGTGGCTGACATTTTTTGGTCTTTTGGGCGTGGGAGTTCTGGGGCTGAAAATAAACAGGAACAACCATAAGAGCTGAACTATAAGTTCCATGGAATTGGAATGATTATTATAATCTTGGAATGGAAACTTGGGGGTAGTTAAATTTGCTTGTGCAGGATTCACACCTGCAATCTCCATCCTGACTTTCAGTCTGTGTTTTTGTGTGAAACATTGTCCTCCATTACCTGTTTTTCTTCTGGCAAGATTAGGTCAAACTAGATTTACTTGTTTAAGTACTACAGGAAAGGCTGTATTGAAAACTGGTATCTACAGGGCCTTCCTCTTTTCGGAAAAAAGATATTGAAGACACTGGGATGTTTTCCCTGTGATGTAGGAAAGCAGCATGAAAGGAGTTTTGTTCAGAAAGGTGATCTCAGGGAAAATAATTAAGAAATGGCTGTCCAAATTCTCAGCCTCCTTCCAGAATTGGATTTCAGTTTGCAAAAGAAATTGTTGGAAGGGCCTTCCAAGGAAAAAACATCAGTGTACAGTAGTTGCATGCCCTATCCTGGCAGGCTGAGAAGATGCTCTGTTAAGACTTCTCTGGAAAGCTCTGTATATCAGAGTCTCTAAAATGTCAGAGCTTTATGTAACAATTTTAAGTATCATTTTAATGAAACAGAGCTTGATTCTATGAAATAATTTGGAGCTCTAGGACACTTCAGAACTTTATGAAATACCTGGTTTTGTAGGACTCAAAATGCAGGATAGAATGTGCTTGGCATGAGGAAAGCAGAAAGTCCACAGCTTTGGGTTCTCCTCATTAGATACATGTGGATACGGGGTGTTGTTGCAAGGAAGAGTAAATGGATGGGAGGAAGTAGTATTTTCTTCCCTACCCATACATTTTCCCCTACAAATGCTGCTCTTTCAAATGCCGTCCCTGCCATTTTGGCTGTGGTTGTGTATAAGTTACTGAACACATATTAGCCAACCCAATTGTAGCTTTTTGCAAATCAGTTTTCATGTGGTTCAAGATGTTGTATGAGACCCCAGATGTTGATTGAGTGGCTAATCATAGGTAAGTGCAGATTACAAAAAAAATAATATTTTTTTTTCCTCAGCCAATGTCCACTATAGTATGAAGTAGCCCAGCTGAGTTAAAAATCATCCCTGAGGAGAATAGTGGAAAAAAAGCGGCAGGAGCAGATATAGGATCAGCCTCCTTAATCTCTCATTTTTGGGGGAGAAATTACATCCCGAAAAGAGGAAAGGTGGCAAAGATAGCATTGTGTGGGGCATAGAGGAAAAGAAGCTTGCTATCTAGTCTCTGGGGGGTAAAAGGTCAATTAAACTGAGAAAGAATTTACTAGGTAGCTTTATATTACTGGTTCTGTCCCAAACAAGTACATTACATTTTTTACTACTTCTGCTAACAAGATGATTCATAGTGAAAATAATTTCTACTGTTTTTAATTCATTTGAGGGGGAGCATTATTTTGCCTACTCCACAGGGTACTTCTTGCTGCTGGTGTCCATAGACTCTTGTCGTCCTTTTGCAGCAGTTACCAGTTTGGCATAAATGAGACCTCTGGTGAAATTGACAACAGGCCTGTCACTTTTTCCTGTTTGCTGGAGTGGGGGGGGGGGCAGTGAAAGAGTGGAGTGAAACATAAGAGGGTCCCTGTGAGGTTTTTTCAGACCCTCTACCACATTGATGAGGTATTGCTTGGATTATTTCTGAACCTGTGCTAAGCCCGTGTCTGAAAACAGATTAGCTGACAAGTCAATGGGACAGAAGACAAGCACAGGAGCAGATTGGAGGAGGCATCTTTCTATGGCTATCTGTCACTCAGCTTGAAAGTTGGCTGAAGCATTCGTCATGAGGACCAGTTACCCAGCCTGCCCCTGCACAATAAGTGATGTTTGGGGTTGTTGTTTTTTTTGCTAGGATGAAACGCAGAGTAGAAGGCAAGACAAAGCTTTGGAATCCATCAATTGTTGTCCTTGAGTTATCCTGGATCGAAGCTGCAGGAACAGCATCTCTCACCCACCTCATGACTAAAGCAGGATGGAAGCAAGAAAGAGAATATTAGCTATATGCATTTCAAAATGCATAGTTTATTCCTAATCCTTGAGACACGACAGGATCACCCAAATATTTAGAAGATTGGTATCACAGAGCTGCTACATACATTTTGTGGCAAAAAAACAACAACAGCCACACAACAATCTCTGTTATCTCTAGCTCTCACTTGTTCCTGGGATATTTTATTTTTGTTGAGGACTAGAAGGCTGGTCCCATAGAGGAAACACTACTTCAACACTCCATGCCATGGAATTCTCCAGAGATATGTTTCTCAGAGGGTACTGCTAAGAAAAACAAGGAATGTATATTTCCATTTCTTTTATCTGACTTGAAGCTCTTTCTCACAGCTTGGGTAGGAGGAGTATTAGTACTTTGTGCATCTGGATGCATGAATACTGATGCTATTTGTTAGTATTTAAAATGGTTAAGATTCTTGTTAGATATTGGATAGACTGGTACAGGAACCAAACAGGAGTACGTAGCCAGAGCGGGAAAATTAAGCGTACATCAGTGGCTTAAGCCACGGACAGCTCCTGTTTAAAAAGGGTTGCAGCGCCTAGCATCAGGATTGCTGTATTCGGAGTTAAATAAACCTTAGACCTGGCTGTAGTGTCCTGTGTCCTTTCTACCTTCACCTACTACACAACAATTCTTGGTGCTCTTTCATTTTGTGAAAGATCCTTACAGATCTTTCTCCATGCCCCATTGTTGCCCGCTTCCAAAGGAGCCTTAGAAACACAAAAGCACAGCAATTTGCATCTAATTATTAATTCATTAGATTTAATCTACTGTGGATCTACAGGCTTAAGTTGTTTTTTAAAAAGAAACCTATCCAGCACTGCTTTAATTCATAAACGGATGCCCAATAATTTTATTATAATACTTGTTTGATAGTTACAGTTGCTTAGTGTTTTTTTTAACACTCTTCTCAAGTTGCCTGCTGTCTGCTATGGTATGCTGAGCCCTTTTCATCACATCCGACCCAAGAGGGGTGATGTCACCTATTTTAGTTCCATGATCCAATTGCTCTGGGAAAATAGGAAATCTCCTTTCTAATTGATGTAGCAAAATCTGATAGCTAGGCTTGGCAGTGCATGGTCCAAGAACTAGCCCTAAATGTACATCACAGAGAGAAAGAACATGTTTCAATATTACAAATACAAATCCTAAAGAGGAAACCATTTACGTGCAGCTGAAATCTAACTTAAGGCAGACACCTATTCTGGAATGGGCATTTCTTTCATTCTTTTATTCATGAGGAAATGTTAATCCCTTTCAATTCTCAGTTGGACCTTGCCCTCTGTTTGCTTCAACAGTGCTCTTTTTCACTGACAACTCTACCTTTACAGCCAAACCTCACCCACCCCCATTCCTGGAGGGAAGACATGTTAATACTTCAACGTCTCTACAAAGGAGCTGTTCTTTGTTTAATAGATATAGGAAAAGAAAAACTTATTTCAGAAGTTTCATTCAGTCATTAAGCAAGAACTACTTATATTCAATATCTCAGTTTCTTTCTCTTGTAGGTCCAGCTATTCCTGTTGGGGTGGATGTGCAGGTTGAAAATTTGGACAGTATTTCAGAAGTCAATATGGTACGCTACTGTTAATGTTAGATTTCTTATCCAAAACCAGATGTGACTTGGATTTTCCCACAGATTAAAGAAAATGTATTATTTCTTCTTTTCCTCCCTGTCCCCTCCCCCCTCCTCCTCCTCCATTAAAGGAGGTACAAAGTTCTGGTTCTTGCCTTTCTGGTAGCCTCAACCATTATTATTTGATGCTTTGATGTTGTCTCTCCATCTTCTTCTGGGTCTGGCTTGTGTTCTTGACCTTCTCCTCTTTTTGTATATGCCTTATATGATATAGAACACCAAGAAATATATGTATGTTTAAATATTTATTGCACTGATTTTTATGGTGTAGCAATCAAAATAATATGATGTTGTCAATGGTATGATTATTATAGGTTTCCTTAGAAATGAAGCCTAGTTGGAGTTGAATAACGCCTAGTGTGTGAAGAAGTAACATTGAGAGATTGAAATTAAGAGAATGGTCTGTGCATCTGAGGATGCAGAACTAGGTCTCTCAGGACACCTTGACCTATTTCTTGGCTTCAAATGTTTGCTTGTTTATTTTTAAAAGGAAATCACGCTCTTGAACTGATTCTCCCAAGAACTAGTCAACATTTGTGCAAGAAATGCAATAATGGTTGGATTTGACAGATCATCCTAATGATTTAATGTTATCAAGAAATGCAATAATGGTTGAATTTAACACATCATCCTAATGGTTTAATGTGTTTATTTATTTATTTAATAGTATTTATATGCTGCCCATCTCCCGAGGGACTCGGGGCGGCTCACAGAAGCCAAAACATACAATAAACATTTTTAAAACAATAAAAACAAAATTAAAGTCAGCATTAAAATAAATTAACACCCTTCATCATATCAGCCAGGCAACTATAGCCTATTCAGTAAACCATCATTAAACCAACCATGCAATATGTGAACTAAGATAATATTATTTGGAGAGCATCTGGAATGCAACAACAGGTGGCCATTGGGAGACAGCTGTCTTCACTGTGATGGGACAGTTCAATTTCTTCTGATTTTTTTCTGATAACTTAAAAAACCCACAATTATCAATTAATCTAGTTTTTTATAAGATCAAGAAATATAATCACAAGATATCTCTCACCACCCCACACTTTGTTTCAGGACTTTACAATGACACTGTATTTGAGACATTATTGGAAGGACGAGCGTCTCTCCTTTCCCAGTCGTACGAACAGGAGCATGACTTTTGATGGACGGTTGGTAAAGAAGATCTGGGTGCCAGACATTTTCTTTGTCCACTCTAAAAGATCCTTCATTCATGATACCACCACTGACAACATCATGTTGCGGGTGTTCCCAGATGGCCATGTGCTCTATAGCACAAGGTAATCCCACAGTTATTTCTATATGAACTACTTCATATTCTTCCTCTAGTTTTGTAATTCAAGCAGATCTTTGTTGCATGAACAGACTTCAAATATGAATATGTGGCTTCATATATTACCGTATTTGTTCTGTCCTCATTATACTGTGTTAGTCTGTGTGCAGCTCAACATGCAGCTAAACCTACCTATCCTCCAATAGAACAGATTGTGTGCTTAGATCTGAATGCTTTATTGAAAGAACAGGATATGGTGAAACTGGGGAAAATAGGGATAGATACAGTGAGAACCAAATACAAAATTACTGTTGATCAGTAGTGAAATCCGAACTGGTTTGCTACCAGTTTGCTGGCCATGCATGTGTGCTGTGCGCCAAATGTGCACATGTGCAAATGCGCGTTGCACGTGCGCACACAGTACGTACCAAAAGGAGGCTTGGGAAGGTAAGTTGAAACAGTGAGGGGGGGAATCAGCTGTGCCGCGTGATTTAGGATTTCCTGCTTTCTAGCAAAGCTAAACCCCACGGCACAGCTGATCATCAGAAATACTGGTTCAGCGGAACCGGTAGCTTTTTTAAACTACCAGTTCACGCCTGCTGCTGAACTAACAATTGATTAATACGAGTAATTTAAATCTCATCAGCGATGCTCCGTGCATGGGATGGGGATTTGTCCTTGGATGACCATTGCCACAGATTAAGATGGATTCTTCTTTGTTCTTCTGCCTTCTCCAAATGCTAAAGTAAATGGAGTCTGGCTTCCCAGCGTGCACTTGTTTTGAGAGTGCGGGCTGATGGGGTAGGGTCAGCTTCAAACAATATACTTGGTATTTGTCTCTCTGGCCACTAGTTGGGGCTAGAGAGCAACAACAGTATTTAAAAGTGATTTGCTGGGGCATGACAGTATTTATCACATGCCTGTAGCTCCTCCTTTGTGATAACATCAGCTCTTATTTTTCTACATGGATTCATTCATATACTACTCTATTAATCCCATGCCTGTAGCTCTTTCTTTAAAACAACATCAACTCTTATTTTTTTATATTTCTAGGATCACAGTGACAGCAATGTGCAATATGGACTTCAGCCGTTTCCCCCTAGATTCACAGACCTGTTCATTGGAGCTTGAAAGCTGTCAGTAGCTTTTATTTATCTTTGGTAGTAAAACTACAGGCATAACAAATTAAACAGCAGTCAATCTGTTGGCTTTACTGATATCCGTCATTTCTGCTTGAGCTGGTTACTTCTCTGCTTTGAGGCAGAGCCAACCTATAGTATCCATTCTTCTGCATTTAAAAATACACTATTTGCTTTGCCTTTTCATGTTCAACGAGAGTTTTAAAAAGATGTTTGTGGATGTGGGACTCAGAGTGCATTTAAAAACAAAACAAAGCCAGGGCGTGCATTGGGGAGACCATGTCCAGTAGATGAATAACTAGATGGGATTCTGATTTTCTGGACTACTTTCTCTTTGGAGAACTTAACTGCAGGAAACCCATTTGAAGCTTTTGATGTAGTTTTCATTGATTTCCAACCTCTAAATTTAGAAAATTAGTATGCAGTGGGATAGTCTGATGGGTTTTGGGGGAGTCACAAAACATAGGCCTCTGATTTATTAGCCTATTTCATAATTTTGCTGCTGACTGGTAAAATAATTACCATATTTTTTGGAGTATAAGATGCACCTTTTTCCTCCCTAAAAGGAACTGAAAAGTCAGGTGCGTCTTATACATCGAATGTAGCCTCACTTGGTCCCCACCCTTTGGCCTCAATTTACCTCCTTA
>JANHFM010001413.1:233574-249525 GCA_032468115.1 Grayia smithii | reverse complement strand
ATTAAATTTACCATATTGAAATCAAATCTGATGTTTTTTAACTTTTATTTGGTATGCTTTGGAAGAGGGGTAGTCTTATACGGTGAGTATATCCCAAGCTCTTTATTTTAACTGGGAAAGTTGGGGGTCGTCTTATACGCCCAGTCGTCTTATACGCCAGAATATACGGTACTTGAAATTAAACCGTAATTAATACAATTGGATTTATACTATATAAATCCAACATATAAACATATAAAAACTTACTGCATTATTTGTATCTGATTAGGACTAATCCACCCTTTTTATCCTAAAGGGATAAAAACTCTCAGATTGTGAGAATTGTGGTTCTTTCTAAAATGGCATCGGCTCTGGAATGGCATAAAACAGTGTTTGCTGCTCCCAAAATGGCACACACTCTAGGATGCAATGACATGGTCTCTATATAGGAAAGCCATGTGTCAGATCAGCTGCTTTTCTTTCCAAAAGTGATCTTCAGAGATCGCCTTTCAGAAAGAAAATCAGCCGATCAGCCGCATGGTGCCATCATAGGAGCAGATGCCATTTTGGAACCAGCCGCAATTCTCAAATCATGAGAACTGCAGTCAATTTCAAAATTCTGCTTCCAGAATGGCACCATGTGACTTCTATATAGGAGGGACATGTAGGATATTGGTTAGTTTTCCTTGGAAAAGGGGATCTTTGGAAAAGGTAAATGGAGCAAGTGTGATGGGGAGAGGAGATCCAGTGGTGTGGGACCCAGCCAGGTTGGAAGTAGGCCCTAGAGACCCAGTGGGGCAGAAGGGGGGGCAAGATAGGTGGGTGGGCAGCTACAGCATCCCTGTGGTCAGTCTTAAGGATTGCCAAATTCCTGAATTTTATTCATGTGATGATGGAAGTGGCCACAATTTTGGGTACAGGTTGTCAATCACATCATTCAGTGTCATCATAATTTTGAATGATCACTGAACAAATGTTCTAACTCAAGGACTATCTGAATTTGGATAATGGAAACTGTGGATACTAGCTAAATAACTGAGTTTGAGTTAATAATTTATGATTTTGCCAAAATAGATACAATTAATTATAGTAGTTACAGAGCACATTTTAGCCATCTCTTCCCTACATACCACGGTAGTTTTATCAGTACTTGAACTATTCACAAATACCATTATACAAAAGACAAACTTTACATTACACTACTTATTCTTTCAATTCAAATAATCCATGTTTTTAAAAATCAGTTTATATTATTCTTTGGAAAAGTTATCCAGCAGTCTTACTTCACACCCAGTTGCTAGAGCTGCAGCTTTAAAACAATTCTCTGCTTTTTCCTTTAAAGTAGAGAGTTCCCTTAAGGAAGGAGCACGCAAGTAAAATTCTAATTCAGTGTAAGAAGGGATGATATTGGGCTTCACACCTCCATTCTTTATTATTCCTACAATGAAGAAGAAATAGGTAATTGAAATTAGTTTGGCACTTAGGTTTTCTGAGGCTTATTGCAAAACAGCTAAACAGAAAAGTCCTAACTTGACCCAAGTCTCTCTGCTTTGCAGGTAGATCAATGAGAACTTACACTGAAGACACTCTGGCACTAAAGAAAAGCAATAGACATCTGAATTCCAAAATCAGGAGTTTCCACTTTCTGCTGTATTTTTCTGTTGCTTATTTGTTGCTCTTAAAATTGAAAAAAAACCAAAACCTCTCACCCTACCTCGACCAAGCAGAGCTAAATAGGAAATATCAAGCAGAAGCAAAATATATTTACAGTATATTAGGAAGAAATTAGGATAAAACCATCCTTTCATATTTCAATTCTTAGGGCCTCAACTTTCGATTAAAACTGGACAATTTAAAATGTCATATTAAGTTCAGCAACCATACCAATGCATTTTCAAATACATTTCTCTTTTTTTCTGTTCAATATAATTATGCTATAAAGAACAGTGCTAAAGTATTTTTGTATTGTACATTGTGTTATTATCAGCCAAAATCTCTGAAGGACATCCATGGAATATTACACATCTACTCTAACCCCTGAACCTGATCAGGTATGAACCACTGTAAAATATGTAGTGTGTGTGTGTGCGCGCGCGTGCGCGTGTGTGTATATACAAATATACATTTGTTTTTATTTGCTTAATTCTAACATATACTTCAAGAAAAAACAGTTCATGCCAGTTTTAAGAATAGGAATTATTTTATACTTCCCTGATTTGAAAGCATGACTTAATCTCAAATTTACTTTCATTCTAGCACAGAAACAATTTAGTCATGAAACTGAAATGGAAATATTTCATAATTGTAATATTACTAAAATCAAAACTCGTAATGCATGATATTAAACATAAAATCAGGAAGAAATACAGAAATCTGACATGATATACTTGATATATCTACAGTTTGTTAACAAATATTTATCTTTCAAGAAGAGACTCTTGATTTGCATATATGTATAAGTTTTGTATTCCACCTTTGTTTCTTACATCCAGAAATTTTTGGCTGCATATTTTGAAGATTTTCTCTATTTTTTTCTTCAGGTATGATCCATATTTTTCTGTGGGAAATCACCATAATTCTAACCCCAAGAGATTTAATCTATTTTCTCTCCTATGGGACACTACAATAATTTTTAGGCAAGTAAATCTGGGTCTATAACAACTCAATGCAGGCAAGTGGGTACGGGCAGCTGGGGCCCACTCACCACCAAGTCCCCTTACCAACTCACTGCTGCCAGATTGTTGCAGGACAACCCAACAGGAACAATTTGTTGTGGGAACAACTCGCTGTGAGTGCCTGGGGGTGTGTGGGAGAGAGGGAAGGGCCAGGGGTGTGTGTGTGGGGGGGGGAACAAGCAAGCGAGAGATAGCTGAGCAGGTGGGCAGAGAGGTGGGTGGGGAGGAGGTGCAATCAGGGTCTTCCCATTCTCACATCCCCTACTGCCACCACCACTGCCTTGCCCATCTGGCGAGGTAAGGCGGTAGTGGGGTGTAGTTGGGGATGGGTGGCAGCTTCACCATTGCTGCCCCCCTCCCCCTGCTTAGTTGCAGGGGCTGGGGCTTCTGCCCCGCTGGGCATTGAGAGAGTCGGAGTGAGCACTGGGGCACACAAAACATTTCCAGAACATCAGAATCAAGGAATGTTAAGGTATGGTGGTGGTGGCAGACACGAGTCCTTTCTTTGCCCAGGAAGAGCCAAGGTGAGAACTCCACCACCACTATGGAAGGTGGTTGGGCCACTGAGTCAAACCATGCCCTTCCCAGATGTGCTGAGAGGCAACCCTCACCTATCCCTTGCCAACACATCTGGCAGGTTGGAAGGAAAAGAGTTCCCAATCCTTTCTGTGTGTTTTCCCATTTTGTATGCCAAAGAAAACTTTGTAAATCAGGCTAGTGGAAAAAAAAACACACGGCACTTTATTATCACAACATAATCTGTTAATGTTAATTATTATTATAAGTAATTAATGATTATTTATCCATTCATTTGGTGTTTTGCTGACACAGCAGCTTATTTGTCTGAGCTGCATCCAGGTTGCCAATTTGGTAACTTTGCTCCGTTCTCTTTTTTGCCCTGTGAGGATACGGTGACCATATTTCACTGGAAGAAATAAATAAAGAATAAAGAAATAAAGAATAATCCTGAAAGGGAGCAAATCTGAAGGGGCTTCCCATTTTCACATCTCCTGCTGCCACCGCCATTGCTTCCATGTCAACCGCCAGGCCATTTGGAGTTCGGACCATTTGGTGGTGGTGGTGATGGGTGGAGTGTTTGGAAGGAAGCAGGTGGCAGCCGGGAGCTTCAGATTTGCTCTTTCTTTCCTCCAAGAAAATATGGTCACTGTATCCACAGGGCACAAAAGAGAATGGAGCAAAGGACAATTGGCAACTTGGATGCAGCTCAGACAAATAAGCTGCTGTGTCAGCAAAACACCAAATGAACGGACAAAATAACTGGCAAGGGCTGGCTGGAATAATCTTTAATTAATTGTAATAATAATTATCATTCATAGGTCCTGTTGTAGTAATAAAGTGCCTTGTATTTTTTTCCCCACTCGCCTGATTCGTACAGCTTTCTTGGGCGTACAAGATGGGAAAACACACAGAAAGGACTGGGATCTCTTTTCCTTCCAACCTGCCAGATGTGTTGGTCAGGGGCAGGTGAGGAGGGTTGCCTCTCGCAGCACATCTGGGGAGGGCATGGTTTGACTCAGTGGCCCAACCACCTTTTGGCTTCTTCCTTTGCCTTCCTGGCAGAGCAGGTGATTTGGTCCTGCAGAGCTTAGCTAGAGACTGCCAACCTGGTCTCATCTTGGATAATCTAGTTTTATTAATTTTGTTGCCTAATTATTTTGCCCATTTTGGAGCAATGTACTTATTTAAAAAAGAGTTGCAATCAAAATATTATTGACTTAAGTTACTGTAAATTTGCCATATCCTAAGCTTTGCATTGTAACTTCTACTGTGTTTCCCCAAAAATAAGACCCTGTTTTATATTTTTTTGAACCCTGAAATAAGCGCGTGGACTTATAGCTATGTGTTCAAAAGCCCGATTGGGCTTATTATCAGGGGATGTCTTATTTTGAGGGAAACAGGTTATAATAAACTTCTATTCATTAAATGTAATATGAAAGTTTTAAAATTATACCTATGGTATTAAAAAAACAGTTTCATTCAGGCATAGGGAATTTTTTCACCCTGCAGACTCATATATATATACAGTATATACCCAAAAAGATCCCATGGCACAGATATTCAGAAGCTATCAGAAATATCTGAAAAGACCAAGTATGTATTTTTGAGTCCTTGGGTAAACAGTATCTGCTTCCCAATATTTGAGATTATAATTCCATAATCATAGATTATCCATCATATTAAGGTTTATATGATATAAAGATTACTTTGAGCCACACGTTTCTGAAATTAATATACAAAATCATCTTGCTTTGTCAGCAGCCCATTAAATGATGAAACATTTAGAACTGCTATTGCCACACAGAATTCATTTCTGCAGCAACATGAAAATAAAAGAATGGAACATCCCATACCCAATCAAACTGTTCCATACTTATGATATTTAAATAGTAACAAATACTGCTGTATAAATATCCTGGGAAAGTGCTCATTTGAAGAGAAAGTAAAAACTAGAACAGTGAACAGTTAGGCAATGCTATGGATCAATTTACATCTTTCTAAAAAACAATCACCATACCAATTAATAATCCACTTATATAATGCTTGTTGTCGAGGTGTGTGCTGACCCTGCAGTTTTCTTGGCAACATTTTCAAAAGTAGTTTGCTACTGTTTACTTCTTAGTGCTGTGGGAGAGTGACTGGCCCAAAGTAATCCAGCTAGCTTCCTGCCTAAGGCAGCACTAAAACTCCTAGTTTCCTGATTTCTAGCCTAGTGCCTCTAATTACCCTACACCAGATTGGTTCTCTATATGATGCCTAACCTTTATATAATCATTCTCAGTGTCATAACATGTTCATTTTAAAGGCAGAAAGCTGCTTGAATTACAAACTGGCATACAAATGCCTTGTCTACTTCAATGCTTTCCTTTAGGTTTATTTCAATGCTCAGAAGAAAAACTAAATGGTTACTAGAAAGTTAATGTAATATACACAAATTAAGGATGGATTAGTTTAGTTTAAAATTATAGAAAAATAATCTTCTGTAGCCAGCCTAACTAGCAACAAACTCATCTACAATAACTCTATTATGATCAAGCTAACATGGACCCAAAATGGACAGAAGGAAAAAAAACACAGTATCAGCACAGATTTGCACCTGGAAAAAGAGTTTCATAGCAATATTTACAGATTTCCTCGAAGTCCCCTACCAACTTCCATGCAATTTTGAGGAGGTAGATCACCTGGGGGATAAAACACACCATGACTTACTCTCTCCTGTAGCGTTAGTGAATTGTACAAATTACTGTTTGAAGGGAGCAGTATATAAATTGAAGTATATTTAAATTAATGATTTCTGCCTAAGACTTCAGAAGCTATATCATTCTAACTTAAGACAGTATGACAGTATGAAATGAAACCTTCACAAAGCAGAAACTGGATAGATGAAATACAGAAAAGAGACAATTATCTGGAAAAGGAGATAATTTGCCTCCATCAACAAGTCACTAAATAAATGTTTTATCTGGGTCAAGACCCATATGGAACACTTTCTATCTTCTATTTAAGGTGTATTAATTCCCTTATTACATATGCTGTAATATTCTGAAAGGAAACAGCAACAACTGAAAATAAAATCCAAATATTTTATTAAACAAGATCAAATGGCATGGAAAAACAGTGATTAAAATACCCTAAGGACAATATTGGGAAAAAACAATTATTTATCTCTTAAATCTCTTTAAATTTAAATTATTATTGATATTGTATTTATGTATGTAGTTTTATTGATTGTCACTGTTTGTCTTATATTGTGAGCCGCCCTGAGTCCCTCAGGAGAAGGGCGGCATATAAATACAATAAATAATAATAATAATAATAACCAAGAATCTTTTGCTTTTTAGATAATTTATGAGAGGTTTTTTATATATATCATATTTAAGAAAACCATATGGATTTTAATTCCATTTTTCATTATTATTATTATTTTTAAAAATGGTACCAGCTATTAGATATATATTGCACATAATTATTTTTACATCCACAATAATTATCTTTGGGATACAAGATAATTCAGTCTCTTTCAAAAAATGTCTTTAAATTAAGCATTTATATAATAAAATTACTGATTTCACCATGATTATTACTAAATGCATACATATGTATTTCCTTTACATATCTAGAGAATGAATGCAAGTTCTTCCTTGGTCAAAGGCCGTATTTAGTTTTTGAATTAAACTAACTTCAGAATAGAGGATTAAAGCTATGTTTTTTATTTTATTTACATTAATTAAAATTAAACATACTAATTTAACTTTGCACTCTGAAAATGTGGATTTAATGATTATGTAAAAGCTAATTTGATAGCATTAGCTGCTTTGTATTTTCATATGAAAAGCAGAGTTCTTACCATTATGCATTTAATACCACATTGGAATAATTAAAACTAATAAACATAAGCAGCTGTTCATTTTGTATAACATTATTAACATGCCAGATAGAACACATTTGCTTAATCAGGGTCTGATATAACTTGTTGGACATAAGAGTGAAGGAAGGTCTCACCATGTACTCTCCATGTCGGTTTCATTTGCTGTCTTAAAAGGGACAGATTGTTGTATGCAAGCACAGCAGCATCTAATGCATTTAGTCCTTCCCAAGGGTAAGCAGCAGCATGAGAAGTTTTTCCATAGTATTTCACAGTCACACTAGGAAATAAAAGTCATCACTTGTTTTTAAACAGTTTTAAAGGAAAGAAAATCCCTTTGGGTTCATTTCATGAACATAATTTTAAGGAGGTAAGTGCATGCTGCATTGTATAGTACTACGTCAAAGCTCTACGAAGACCTGAAACAGCATCAACAATACAAGGTTATGAATGGAAGGTGATACAGAGCTTCCATAGTCAAAACTAATTTTTGGCACTGCAAAACATTATTAGATCTCTAATACAGATATATTATTAGAGAACTGATATAGCACATAAAATGAAGCCTATAGGAAATTAATGAATTAGTACCTAAAACCTGTAGCAAACCCATGTAAAAACAACATGTTAAACATGTATGAAGATGAAAACATCCTGGAGTTTTATTAAAGACTACTGTCTTTTTTCTACAGTAGTTTTGCTTGCACCAATTTTGTTTAATCCATGGTTTATTGTTTAAACCAGAGCCTATATAAAAATGAGCATAATAAATGTGCTTTGTTTGGTCATTCCTATGTCTCCTTGCACTGTTCTTGGCCAGTATCCAGTACAGACCAAACCCCGATAAGACTAACTCATTTGCTCTTCCTAGGACAGGAAAATGAACAAATCTCACTATTGTTTACTTCTATATACTAACTCAGAAATCATTTCTAGACAGGAAAAAACATTTTACAGAACACAATACACCTGCATTAGAAGTGTAGCTATACAGATTAATTTCTCACAGTAATTCAAATAAAGAAATCTATTTGTCATAGAGGAGCTCCATAGAAGACCAAGTCATCTGAACTAGGCCAAAATAAAGGGGTAAGACAGCAGATGTTTCTTTTATGAAGTGTACATGACTGGCAAAATATATTTTACTTCCTTTCCAAAGATAAAGCCTTATTTGACTTGAGCTTGACTATGGTTATGTTCCTGTAGTTCTGCTAGCAATGAAATGAAGACTGTTTGCCATTGCTTTCCTACAGAATGTATTTTTCACCTCCCTCACTTGCAGCCATCCTTCTTACTGGTGGCCTCTCATTTGAGCACTGAGTCAAACTCTGATCAGCTTTTTTGAGATCAACTGTGGCCCAAATGTGGTCACCCATCTGTTTATTTCCAAATAAACATTGTTAAATCTAGAAAAGTAATATACTACAATGACAGCACTGACAATGAAAAACATGATAAAATATAACATTTGAGTAACAGGAACTGAGTTACAAATGCAATCTTAAAAATAATGAGTGAAAACTGAATGTTTATAAAGCATTATGAAAAATTATACCAAGAAACGGAATTCGGGAATCTTAAAAATTCAACCCTATTTTGCTGATTTAGAATTTATTGGCAAATATCTAAAACTGAAACAGAAATCTTTCAATAGCTGCACCTTCATTGTAGAATAGTCTTCACTAAGAGATTAGGTAGGTCTCAATTGTTACAGGCTCCAAATATTCCTGATGAGTTATTCTGAGGGCTCTATGATGAGTGATAAAATGTCCATCTGGACTGTTTTTAGGCATAGGTATTTAAATTTTTTATATTTAAATTCCAACTGTGAATGTTTTATATTAAATCCTTGTATTACTCCTTGTTACAGTAAGCCATCAGTGCCTCATAATTACAGTGGGGGAAATATAATAAACAGCTGGTAATTATTGCTGATTTCACTTTATCACAGGCTTCCAATAATCACTGCATGAACACGTGAAACTAACTATAATTGTAGTTTGTTTTTCCTTACATTCTTGTTCTTTTCATCTTATTGATGTCTTCTGAATTTAGGAAAAAATACATTTAAAACAATGCTATTCTGCTTATATATTTATAATTTAAAGTACTCAGCATGCTAGGGAATTCTGATTCTGCAAAGAATTATAAGTAAAGAAATGTGCACTTCTTTCAAAACAGAGGAACTCTGGATTATAGCTCATATTTTTCATTCACAACACTGAATATTATGCTTCACTTTATGCTACTGGTAGATGCCTGTACTCATATTGTATTTTCATATAAGTAATAACCAAGCATGATAGATTTCTAAGCACAAATGCAAAATCTGTATGCATAGTCCATTGATGATATGATATGTGTGTCATAGAGGACATGCCAGATCACTGAATGCTGGAAAGATGAAAGGTAATAGAAGAAAAGGATGATCAGCAGCAAGATGGATGAACTCAGTTACAGCAATGATGGGTGCACTGAAGATCTGAAGACTTGAAGTCCTAGGTTAGGGACCAACTGCCTTAGAGAAAATTTATCTGTGCAGTCATTAAGATCTGACATTGGCTTGATGATACATAATCAATTCCCATCCCATGTAATGGGCCTTCATAAAAATGATGAGCACCAAAGCTCAAAGACAAATAAGCAGAACATTTAAGATTAGCAAAGATCTGCATATTTCGTAACATTGTTTTAGAGGCTGCATATAACCCATACAATAAATGTGCTACACATTAATTTTAAATTTAGAACTTAGAGTAAAAAAGAATTTTAAATGGTTTTCCCAAATCATTTCCTAAATAAAATTTGCAAGCACATCAGAATATTCTTTTCCAGAGCACAAAATAATTGTGTAGGTTTGTGCTGCATAACCAGCAACCAGTTGCTTGGTTATTTGGTATTATCAAATACAAGCAACTTGCAAAGGACACTTCAGAACTTAATTTATATGGGTCATGCCTGGGTTTAATTTATTAGCATGAAAAAGAAGGAAACAAGGCAATATATTAAGAATCATAGATTCCATTTCTAGAACGGGTATTTGTTGGTAAATTCAGCCTTCCAGTATCCATGAATCCTTCTGCTAATTTATGCCTACGGATACATTTTTAAATTAGAGTGAGCATGAAATGAAACACAGAATTTAAGATATCAACATATTCATGTAAAGGTTATGTCTGCTTTTCTGTTAAACACATTGGTAAGAACTACTATCTGAACTTGCTTTCTTTTCCCTGCTCCATCTCAGCTTTTTCCTTTCTTTTGTATCTTTTATACTATATCAATCTATAGATAGAGATGGCTTGCGGGCTTTTTCAGATGAAGAGAAGCACACAGAATAGGGCCTCTGACAAGGAATTCTACTAGCAGGCAATATCTGTTACTAAGGCTGAAGCAAAAGGTAAGTTGTACCTGTACATTTTTATAATTTTGTTTAGTTAATAAGATGTGGCATAAACACTATAAACAATTATTAGTTAGAAAGTATATTTTTGTTTCCTAGGATTCTGTGTTAGAAATATAATCAGTTCTAAACTAGAAATCTAATGCTGACTCATCTGAGAAGTAAATGTGAAATAACTTTCTATAAAATGTGTGTTAAGTATAAGGAAGGTGTAGAGAGCAAGGAAAATGACCTTGATACTATACTAACTCTGTTTGGGGAAGCTAATATATTCTTATCACTATATCTAAATGATAGTACCTTTGGTACTTTTTGATAGTACTTTTGGTACTTTTTGCAATGTATTTTCTTGCCTACACACTACAAAAATTATTAGTATTTAATAACTATAAGGATGCTGATCAACTGTTATACTTTGAGAAAAAATTCTTCAACTTCTATGTTAACCACAGGAAATCATCACTGCAAGACAAAGTTATATCTAACAAAAGCACTGCAATTTGCTTCATTTACCAAGTCCAAGAGAATATTAGACAATGAAAAACGAACAGTTTTCATAAAAACACATCTACATTATTACACTACTTTTTTTTCTTGAGAAAAGTGACTAGCCCAAGAATACCCAGCTGACTTTGTACCTAAAGCAGATTAAAACTCGTGGTCTCCACATATCTAGTCTGATGCTTTAATCACTGCACTAAATTGACTCTCATTACACTATTATAAACATATGAAAACCTTGTCATTTTCAGAGCCATATAAAATAACCCATGTTCATTTTAAAGAATAAAATTGAAGTGTGCTTTGTTTTCACTGCACGTCATTAATTGTTGTTTTAACACTTGGTGATTTCAAAGGTAAGTGCTCTCCATGTCAGACACAGCTTCTTTCAGTTGTTGGATGTTCATCTTTGTATCAATTTTGATACTATCAAGACAACATGTTCTTTGCTTGCACCTTCTTCTTGTTCCACTAACCATTCCTAACATCATTGACTTCTCAATGATGATTCATGTCATTAATATAGAGGTATTAGCAGAGGGCTAATTCTTGTCCGTAGACTTTCAGAAGCATGTTGAAATATTAAAAGAAGAAAACTCCACTATATACAAGCTAAAACAATCCCAAAACTGATTTGAGGGGGATAAGGAGAGACATAAAGAAAAATGAAAATAAATGTATAATTAACATTGTTCCATATAAATTTGAGTTATGAGATATTCAATTCTGTATTATAGGTAAACATCAGATCCAATTTCCTGAGCGGTTCTGTAATGAATGTCATAGCTCCAGTAGAAACAAATTCTTTAGAGAATCAAGTGAAGAGGTATTATGAAATAAGTACTGTATTAAGCAATTCAAGGGTTTTAAATACACTCAGCCCTATCTATAGAACCAATTATAGTACAGTTACAAGTCACATGACAAAGTAGTCAACTGAAAATACTGAAAACAATAACATGGTAAAAGGGGAGAAAGATGTACTTGTTTCAACCTCTATAATGATGAAGTTTCATGAACTTTTAAAAATGGTTGCTTAGGTTTTTTTTAAAATATTGGACTACTGATAGCTACACATTCATAAAAAATTACAATATAAAAATATTCAGATTAAATTAATACTGTGTATTTCAGATATATCTGATAACTATTTTCCCGATTTCCTACTATTTTACTTTACTTTAATTTTACATATAATACATTACCAAAGAAGTTACTGAAAGGTCACAAAACAGGATGCCATTTGTGATAATATCTTCCTTACTTCACAATTACCTCAATATTGCCAAGTATATCATCAAGCAAAACTGAACCAATAAGTAAATATGGAGCACTGTAAATAAGCAAATAAGAAGGGAATTCTATAGCCCTGCTCTAGGATAACAATCATGTGGGAGCCTTTGGTGTTTACCAGATGTTTAGGTAATATATAGTTAACAGTTACATCCACTATTTTACTTTTTTCAACATCCTCACAACTACAGAAGCCCCTATAAAAAGGTAATGGCTGCTCAATTTTCTAGTTGCTTATATTGGCCAAGTGGGCCCAACTTACAGTTACACTGCTTAAAAATGAGAAAACAAGAAAAAAAATCAAAAACAATACAGGCAAGTTATTACAGATAATCCTCAATTAATGACCACACTGGGATTGGAACTTACTTTATTAAGCAATGCAGTTGTTAAGTGAGTTGTCCCCAATTTTATGACTTTTTTTTGCCACAGTCCTTAAGTGAATCCTAGTTCCCCCACTGATTTTGGTGGTTGGAAGCCCACTGGGACAGTTGCAAATGGTAAACACTTGACCATGGGATCTATAACTATTGTAAACATATGCCATTTGCCAAGTATCAAATTTTGATCATGTGACCATGGGGACTTTGACGGTGGTATGTGTGACGAAGTGTAAGTCACTTTTTTTCAGAGCCGTATTTTGGAACAGACATTAAATGAATAGTAATAAGTCAAAGACCACCTGGAATAATTATTTTTTTGTAGAAGCAGTTTCTGAAAATGCTTACCCCCATGTTTAGCAAAACAACACAAAGCCCTGGGTAAGCTATGGTTGCAAGAAATTGTTGCTTTTGCTTATCGTAGATACTGTTCCTTCCTATTTGAGGATTAAAAAATTTGGCATTCTGCCGCGTTCAAATATTAAGACAGCAACACTGAATACAAGTGAATTGTATTGGCAAGAGTTATTTCTAACCATTGCTGCTTCCTTAGTACAGTATAATATAGTAATGAGTACGGTACTAACCATGAGTAAGAACAAGGGCCATTTTAGTAGGACTCCTCAAATATAGGAGTACTGTAGGAGCAAGAAAAATTCAGGAAAAGATGCTGTTCCTACAACTGTCAGTCAAAGGAACAAAAATGTTAATAATGGAAGTGGCTCTAAACCAATAAGAACTGAAACATGTCCCTCCTATACTATCTACCATTTTCCTCCCAAAGAGACCTTTCAGAATATTATATACCAAGCACAGAACCTCAACTTTTGCATAACACCAGCAAAATGAAGCAAAAGTTTACTGCTGAACTCCATAGATGTGTTGTAGGATACAAACTGACACAAAGGATGAAAAAAGATTGCAAGCAGCCTTCCGAATCTAAAAGGGGATCAAAAAGCACAGGACCCTTTTTCAGACAGCAAAGCTTTCCCACTCCTCCATACTCACTCATGTTCTGCAATATCAGGTAAATAAGATGCATCTTCTTGAGAGGGATGAGCCATAAGAACAACATCTAGATTATCAAAAGCCCCAGCTTTAATTAAGTCTATTTTGCCTCCTCCATCTTCTTCAGCAGGGGTACCCAGCACTGTGATCTAAAACGAGAAGGTGACAAGACATCAGGGTCTGGGAAAACAACAGAACATCCCGCCAGGGAAAGCCTGTTTACTGGGATGCATGTGCTCCTCTCTTCAACACTGCACTCAGACTGACATTTCAAAAATGCATAACTTTCTAGAAAAAGATAAAGAGATTTACAAAACAGCAACAACAACAAAGGAGGGAGGGGAGATATGCTCAAAATCTAAAGTTAGCATTTTATAATGCCATTAAAACCAAGGAGGGTGGCGAAGAGGACCAAGATGCCAACTCGCTCACTTGGACTGTGTTGTTTCTGTGTCATATAATATATGTATAATCCATCCTTCCTTCCTTCCTTCCTTTCGTTCCTCCGTCCTGTTTATGTAGTGTATATTGGAAGTGGTGGTGACCCTCTGAGAGTTGTATGCAACGAAATTTCATTTTAACGTCTGTCGATTAGCGTACGTTTAAAGTGACAATAAAGTTATTCTAAGGTCCTCACCTTAACAGCGGGCGCCTGGCGAGGGAGGCCGGCGGGGCTCTGGCGAAGGCTTTCCAGGGCGCCCTTCAGGCCCAGTGCGGCGGCGGCTCCCACTTCGGCGATGAGGTTGTGCCCGCAGGCGTGCCCGATGGAAGGCAGGGCGTCATACTCGCACAGGAAGGCCAGCCGAAGCGGCTGCGGCTGAGGCAGAGCCTGGCCGGCTTCGGCGGGAGAGCAGGACGCCCCGTCCCACTTCCAGTCCGCCCGGAAGGCCGTTTCTAACTTGTAACTACGCTGCACCGACCAGGCGCCCGAAGAGGAGGAAACAGGCAGGCCGGCGAAGAAGCGCGTCAGGGTGGCGTGAGCCTGGTGCTCCTCGTAAGCCAGCTCCGGGTGGCTCCAGATCTCCCGGCTTAGCTCGCCCAAGCGCTGCGAAGACTCGTCGATGCATTCAGCCGCCCACCGCTTCCATTCGTCCAAGCGCATCTCCGAGGCGGAGGACGCCTCCCCTGCTTCGTTGGGTCTCATTGCAATGGCCGGATAAAAAGAAGGAAGTGCCGGAGAAAATAAAAGGGAGCAGTGGGACTGTTCTCAGCTTTCCGAGGAGAGGAAAAATAATGACAACACTGCATTAAAAAACAACAACAACGCCTAAAGAAGTAGCGCCCGCGAAACTCGCCGAGCAATCTGAACACGTTGCCTGAGACGAGGCATCTTATATATCCTCGTTTATTTCGCAACTCTTTCCCTGGAGCCTGCTGGGAATAGTAGTTTTTTTTTTTTTTTAATTTAATACTGTACAAGTATTTCTGAACTGGACTTCTGCCAGAATTGCACCACCGGGGCTCTGAAGTACTGAAACTGTAAACAATGTAAAAGAAAACATGATGTCAGATTCTAGAAACGAAGGATTGCAATGCCATGTCTTTTAATCTAGCCGTTTAATCTAGCTGCATTCTGACAAGAAGACTTGACACGGTCAATATTGTCTATGTATTCGTTAAACGCAAGGTGTAATTTAAAAACACATTTCTGAGCTACAGCTTGATCCTTTCTAGCCTTCCTACTATTGTTAGAAATGTAAGCTACTTCTAGTTTTATGTAAGTAATGTAAGAACAAGGTGAACGAAAACATTCATATAAACGTTTTCCTGAAACTGATCAGGTTTATCTGACAAATATTGAGGATATTTTTTATGGCGCACATTGCATCAGACAATTGCACCTGTATTTTTGTACCACGGGTGTGTAAAATTCTGTAACTTTCAATTGGTTTACAAGAATACCATCTGTTAGGGTCACATAAGGACCCATTATATCATGTTTAATGCAGCTTACAACAACATGCGAATTGCTGAGAAGACTCCGCGGGAGCCACACAACCCACCGCCCTTTTTCAGTTCGGGGTGGGGCCGGGGCTTTCACGTGATTTTCCCGACAGAACTACAAGTTCCATCAACCCTTGGGAGGGGGAGGGGGCGAGGTCTCGTGACGTCTCGTCCGTTGCTAACGTGCGCTAACCGTTCCCTTCTTGCCACCTGCGGTCTAATGCATTTTGCCACCACTATGCCCGGCCTGGATATTCGCTGAGTTGGTGTACTGAGTTGTTTCGACTTTGGCGCCGGGGGAGAATGAGGGCAGCCGAAGAAGGGCAGCCTTGGGGGTGGGGTGGGGTGGGGTGGGGTGAGGTAAGCCTGGCAACGCGGAGTTCA
>JANHFM010001413.1:222592-233474 GCA_032468115.1 Grayia smithii | reverse complement strand
ACTTGAGTTGTGCTCGAAACTGTAAGCCGCCCTGAGTCTCCGGAGAAGGGTGGGATATAAATAGAAATTAAAAAAAACAAAAAACAGGCAGGGAGTAATACACAAACAAATTAACTCTTTTAACTGATGAAAAGGTTTTTTTTTTAATGGAACTCAAAATAGTATGTGTCCTCAAGAGCTGCTATAGCTCCTGGAGTCCTAACAATCTCCTGCCTCCAATTCTGCACAAAATAAAAAGAAAGGTATAGTTAGAAAATGAGGTAAGGAGAATATAGTTGTAAATATAAGCAACCCTGGAACAAGAATGAGAGTTTGGTATAATGGTTAAGGCATCAGACTAGAAAACCGGAGACTATGATTTTAGTCCCACTTTAGCCAGCTGTGTGATTTTGTACCAGTCATACTCAGCCCTAGGAAGCAGGCAAGAACAGAATACATTCTTGCCAAGAAACTGCAGAGATTAGTCACACAAGTTGCCAGGTGTCAATACACACTGGTCTTAAAAATTTCTGACATGTAACAAATCAGATTTCTGAGAATACTAGGTTTTAGATATTCATCTTTGGAAGAAATGGGAAAGGGAGCCAAACCCTCAACTGGCTGCCCAGATAGAAAGCCGAAGAAAGTTATTTCAGCTAATATCCTAGTTAATGTAATCCTTCCAAACAGATCTTTTCTGAGACACCACTCACTTGTATTACAACTCAGCATGATGTCCAAGTCCAAGAAAAGAAGAAAATCCTCATATGGACTAATCCTTTAAGTAAATTTGCCTCTTCTATTTTATCAACATTTAAAAAATACTTCCATATGGAAAAATGGGCAACATGAGCAGCTCTGAAGTATTTCCTACATTCTGTTGTACTGCCCTCCTTTCAATTTTTCGTGTGTTTTTACATAGAATTATTTGACTTGCATTGGTGTCATAGTGGACTCTGTTAATTAGGAATGTCATGGCTTTTCCTTTGCCAGTGAGGCTATCTAGGCAACCTAGGGGCACTTTCCTTGAAGATTTTCAAAAATTGAGTTCAATATTTTAGACAATTTGCACAGTTTCACATACATTAAACATTGCTGATTTCACCTTGTTGCAATTCCCAGCACTCATCAAAATATGCTCCAGAGGATAGGATATATGTATTGGAACAATACTTGAGAGAGTTACAAGACAAAGAGAAATATTTATAAAATGCTCTTTATTTCCACAGAAAGCTTCAACAAATCAAAAAATCCAGCACTAAAGAGGATACCATCCAATGTCATTATTAACATGAGCATTAGATTCTACCATGCTATGTAGCATATCAGGCAATGAGGGATCTCCTGTATTTTCAGTTTTGGGTGAGTTCATCAGCATTTTCCCATGTGATGTTTGAAGTCTTTAAGTTGTCTCCTTCACCTTTGTCATTAACATTTTTTTAAAACGATTGATTAACAGTCTTGTAGAATTCACAGCAGAAATTACTTCTCAGTTTAGAGGTCTGTTTGGTTCTTATTCTATATTCCTATCAGTTTATTCAAAATTCTCACTGAACTTGGCATATGCTGTGCTACACTTGGGCATCATGATTAGAATAAAGGTGTATTCATCTCACATTCTGCAATCATTTCTAAAGTAGCCATTTATGTAGTCATCTAGCCATCACTGGGGCAATTGATCTCCAGGGACAGGCTGTTGGAAGGAATGGGTGATGCTATAAATGAACACCTTTCTGACTGTTGCATAAGAGATAAAGGCCTAAGAAAGGATATTTTACAAAAGAACTGTTCTGCTTCTGTTCCATTACAATTGTCAAAGAGAAAGTTTTTGGCTTCCAAAAAATCACAATAATAAACATTTCTAGTTAATTGCCCATTATGTAACTTTTGTTGCAGAGACTGAATCCTTCCAATGTATGAAAAGTTACATGTTTTATAGTCTTTTACTGCCACCTTATGTGATTTCTTGCCACTGCACATCAAACCAGAGGTTACAATACTACCATTTCCCCATCCTAATGAATAGCTTCGGCATCGATGGTTGCAGTGACAGATAAAATAAAATATCATGTAGAAGGTGGAGCTACCATACAATAGTTACACCTTTTCTCAACCCTATGGCAAAATGTATCTCTTCCTCTCTTCGCCATGTCTGTTAAAAATGTAGGAACATTGCCTGCTTTCATATAATATCCTAGGACAGAGTTTTACAATATAAATTGTTTAAGCACCACATCCAGCATCCAGCATCTGGGCTCTCAGAGAATGTTCCATAATCCTGGGAAATGGTTCAAGGGCTATATTTTTTCCCTTCCTGAATAATTATTTAAAATAAACTCTGAACACTGGGGCCTAATGTTCCAGATTTTGGGGTGTGTGTGTGTCTTCTGGTAACCCTAGCCTGTAAAGAGAGCTGAGAATGCTGTTTTAGACCCCAAGTTGCCCCTGGTAAAAATCAGTGTGGAATTGAGAATATGATGTGTTGTTGGGGGTGGATGGATAAGCTGGCTGACATGGACTAGGGATTGTTGGATTCTGAAGCAGAAGCAATACAAAGAGCCAGATCACCTAGCTGTTTGGTATGTTTGTCCTTTTGATATTAGATGGAGTTCTTTCTTGCAGAATAAGAATTAGAGTTGATAAGGTTATGATAGAGACTAGAGGGAATTAATTTGTTGGGTGGCATTAAGACAGAGAATAATGTCACTGGGGGCATGACACTCTAGCAGAAGATATGAACTTCTATGAACTTACAGACTTCTAAATTCCATTTATTTATTAAACAACTTTATATAGCCACATAGTTCATACATTCCTATGAAAGTATGAACTTCTATGAAACTGGCTTTTTATATCAATTCTATATTGCAACACTTTGGACCGTATCTGTATCCCAATATCTAGTCATTCTGTTACCCTGGCCTCCAACTGCTACCTAAAATAAGGCCTCTCTTTTCCAAAACCTTATTCTGGATGGGAGAATTGCTGCACAACTTAGCTGAGATTGGAATGAAAAACTGAAGATGGCTTGGATTGGATGGGGCCTAGTGGTTTCTCTGGATAATTGTTTTTGTTTCTAAGTGTTATGACATACACCACCCAGAGTCATTGATGAAATGGACAGCTATAGAAATCAAATAATTGTCATCCTGTCTGTAACAAGATCAATGCCACAAAGGAAAGGTTAGAGAGTCACTAATCATATTTGTGGATGATCTCTGGCAAAGCTTGGGATAGGATGATGCATTATCCTTGATTTTCCATGATTTCTCAGCATCAGTCGTATCCTTCTGGACTGGCAAAAGAAGTAAGGATTGGGATGCATGGTATTGTAATGGTTCTTCCTCCGTCCTCTGGGATTGTTTTCAGTCAATATTGGTGTAGGGACTGGTTGACCTTAGCTTTGTGTAGTCCTACAGGACTTTACTATTTCCCATCTCCTATTTAACATCTACATGAGGCTGCTGTATAAGGTATTCCAACATATGGGATCAGATTTCAACAGTAAGCTAACTATCAGCTATGTATCTCCAAACCTGGGTGACCAAATGATGCCATCCAGGATCTTTCTTAGTGTCTGGGGGCTATGGGTATGTAACTGGAAAGAAACAAGCTTAATCTCAGCCCTAATAAGTTTTAAAGCCTATCAGATCTAGCAATTACCCATCGTTGATTATGGATGAAGTTGCATTATTGCAAAATGGAAGTAATGATTAAACTTATGAGTCCTAGACTTGCAGCCCCTGCTCAAAGAGTAGATGGCAGCCATGGCTAGCAGGGCTTCCTTTGCAGCAATACATCTTACGTGTCAATGACACCCATTTTGAATTGCAAGCCCCTATTCACTTCACTCATGTTTTGATCACCTCTCACCTGGATTATTGCAACATGCACTATACATGGCAGCCCTTAACTCAGAAACTACATCTAGTTCAGAATGCAGTAGTGTGGATAGTTTTGTATGCATCTCAGTATGCTCAAGTGACTACTATACGAGCTTCATTGGCTCCCAGTAGGTTTCTGGATATAATTCATAATGCTAGTTATCATTTTCAAAGCCATTTATGGCACTGGGATGGGTTATTTCTTACATGTCTTCAGTTATTTATGTCCATCCCACAAGATCTGGGCATGCTCTGGATCCTTTCAATTAAATAATGTCATCTGATGGGATCTAGGAAGCATGCCTTCTGTGTTGTTGCACTTAGCCTCTGGAACAACATACTGTAACAGAATATTTGAAGGGTCCAACTTTGAACTATAAGCCACACATTATTTTAGAACACTACATCACAAACTCAGCTAAAAAGCCATCAGGCATTTGGAATTCTCAACTACTATCAAGGTAAATTAATGTTAACTTCAGGAATGTAAGCCTCGTTGGGAAGGATTAACAATTACATTTTAGAGACTGATGCTGGCTCCTCCCTGATTCATAGGTGTATTAAAAAAGAGAAGAGAAAAACACAATAGGATTTGCAAGGTTCTGATTATCTCAATTCTAGCTTTCTTGTGAAATCTGATTTGGACTGTCTCAAAGGGGTGATACTGTTTAATCCAGAGCAGCCAGTGCATATGAAAGGACTGACCTTTTTCTTTCCATCCCTCATTATAAATTCCAATACACATATGCACTATCCCATTCAGTATAGTTAAACTTATCGATCACACTTCATACAGATAAAGGGGTACTTCCATAAAGAGGGCTTGTAATCCATCCCTCTTTAGGCTTCTTTCTCTTCAGCCTCTAATATCAATGCTGTTGATATATTAATTTGTGCTTTAGTCCTTGAGATTTATATAAACCTGAAGGCCACTAGAGTAAGGTTTATATAAATTGGAGTAAGGCCCAATTTAAGGTATTAAAAACATAGGCTCTTCTCCAGGCACTGGGCCATGAAATTACATAAATCTGTTTTTAGGGCGTTATTGATGTGGATATTCTGGAAATGAAAGTCCACACATCTTCAGGGTGCCAAGGTTGAGAAACATACTTTAAAGTTTAAACTGTTATTTCAGCCCTTCCTTAAGGGCTTAGTGACAATAGCTTAATGATCTTTATGATCATTTTAGACTATTGTGTGATAAGTGGAGCTGCTTTTAATGGATAATTTGGCATATACAATTGGGATAAGATGCAGCAGCCAGACTTCTGAAAGGGGAAAGCCACTACTGCTATAATACATTATTTTGGCTGCTTTAGTAGTTATCAGTAGGGTTCTATTTGTAGTAGCTTTAACCTAAAAAGCCCTACACAGTTCAATTTCATCGGAAGCTATCTGAAGGGATACTTCAGGTTTTTAATGCCTCAAGAGATGAGGGGGATGTAGACAGTGGTGGGATTCAAGTAATTTAACAACTGGTTCTCTTCCCTAATGATTTCTTCCAAAAACCAGTTTGCCAAACTGCTCAGAAAGTTAACAACGAACTGGCTGAATCCCACCACTGGATGTAGACTGAAAAACAGTTTTTTTTTTAAATAGATGTACCAGTCTGGTACATCTTGCCACCAGGAATGCATTTGACCCTTTGGAAGGCAGGAAAGACCATTTCGTTTTGAAAGTTATGATGGTGATGGTGGACTACTTTTAGTTGGGATTTTATTTTATGGGTTGGAGATAGTGGGTGGTTTGAGGTTATGTCATTTTATTGGACTTCTCAGTTTTTTTCAAAATGCTTGTAAACAGTCTTAAGAATCTTGGGGAAGGGAGGTGTAATGCTCAATAAATAATAAACTTGTTCTTCTTGCATCCTTACGGCTCTCCAGATATTGATTGCTCTTTATTTCAGTAACCTTTATCGTTGGGGAGTTCCTATTTATGATGCTAGAATGAAATAAATTGAAGAGTTGGGGAGGAGGGAGGAAACCACTGAAGGACCCGGTGTGTCTGGCTGCTTCTAAAAATTTGCCGGAACTCGACTGAGAATTTAGCCTGATAGGTTTCCTAGCTGCATGAGACTCCATGGTGGTTTCGAAGCCTCCGGCCCCGTAGAAAATGCAGTCGTCCCTCCCTCCCCTCGTCTCCCCCCGCCCCAGTTCCCGGGAAAGCTCCCGCGGTGTCTAGCGAGGCCGCGACCTGTAGGAGGAGACTTGCGCGGCCCTTTCTCTCTACCTCCGGCTCTCGCCATTGTTCCCGCCCCCTCGCCGACTCTTTCGGGCCTCTGTTCGCTGTGGCCGCGCGGCGCCTCTCGCCGTCTCTATCCCGGCTTTTTCTGCCGCATCCGAAGCCGCCTCCTTCTCTTACTCCTCCTCCTCCATCTCGAGCTCGTCTCGCCGCTGGTCAGTTCCCGAAGGGGAGATCCCAGGCCTCCGACCGCCATGTCCCGCTATACGCGGCCTCCCAACACCTCGCTCTTCGTCAGGAACGTGGCGGACGCCACTAGGTGAGGAGATACTGGAGGGAGGCAGCCTGGAGTTATAAGGGAGCGGCTGCGGGAGCGCGGTGGGCCTTTTCGGAAGAACGGGGCCCGTCGCTCCTCTATTTTGGGAGCAGAGCGCCGGGGCAGCAACGTGGGCTTGGCAGGAGCGTGACGAGCGGCCCGGGTTAGCGGGAAGAAAGCGTCACCATTTTCGAGGAGGTGGTGGTTTATTTGTTTTAATTCCCCGCCGACGTTTGTGCATTTAATACCTGCACCGAATATTAACCTACTGGGCGAAGCTTTGCTTCTCAAGGCCTCTGGGGCCTATCCCAAGGAAAACGTTGTTCATTTCCTTGCTGTTTTTTTCTCCAAAATGTTATTTATTGGGTGTTTAAAAAAACCCCATAGAATGCACAATGGAAAAAGCACGAGGAAATAAATAAATAAAAGCCTCTCCATAGGATTAAGAAGTAAGCAGGATTTCTCCTCCCCACCTCCAATATCAAGTCTCCCCCACGCCTTGCTTTAAGGGGACAACGACTTAATTCCTGTGAGGAAAACTTACCTTGCTTTTGTATCACCATAGCAGTATGTTTCCCTGGGGGAATCTAGCTGCATGCCCCAACACGTTGGTCCCAAGATTTGGGGAGACCTTCACTGATTTTTTTTTGTATCTTTTCAGTGTGCTTTGGTGAAATGTAAGCTTAGAATCAGACCAAGGATATAATTCTGTAGATTCAACCTCACCTTCCTTTTCTTTTGATATTATTACCTCCAGGCTTGAGGTTTAATTGAAAGTCATATAACTTAATGAGGCAAATGGGAATTAGGCTTCTGTAATTTTTTTTAAAATGAAAGGTAGGTAATGTAAATTTTGAGATGTGCAGATTATAATTTGGAAGTGGATTGTAGTTGCTGAAATTCTCTTCTGTTTTAAGAGGCAAAAAGTTTGCATCCGGTTGTTTGTATAGGTTTCAGTTCTTGCTATGTTTTGAAAATAACTTGTCTTATTTGACAATGATAAGATTTTTGCCCTCATCTTAACTTCAAGTAGATATAAAATATCTACTGTGTTTCATCAGTATAATATAGATTAATTTCCAGTTTTAACTGATTTAAGTACAGTTCCCTGATTAAATTAACATTTAATCATTTCTAATATACATAGTAGGGGACGTGGTGGCTCAGTGGCTAAGACACTCGAAAGGTCGGCAGTTCGGTTCAAATCCCTAGTGCCACGTAATGGGGTGAGCTCCCGTTACTTGTCCCAGCTTCTGCCAACCTCACAGTTTGAAAGCACTTAAAAATGTAAGTAGAAAAATAGGGACCACCTTTGGTGGGAAGTTAATAGCGTTCCGGGCACCTTTGGCTTTTAGTTATGCCAGCCACATGACCACGGAGACGTCTTTGAAACCCAGATGAGATGAGCACCACCCCTTAGAGTTGAGAATGATTAGCACATATGTGCGAGGGGAACCTTTACTATATATATATGGTAAAGATGCCAAATGGAGTTTGGCTCCTAGTAATTGCATCCATGCAATTTTTTTGGCAGTATTATCAAAATTATTTGTAATTGCCTTGTTCCTGTGTGTGTGTGTGTGTGTGAGAGAGAGAGAGAGAGCCATTCTAATTAATCATTCTAATCATCCTGAGATTTCCAAATTGTCCTTCACTCAAATATAATCAGGGCTGAGCCTGTTTACCTGTATCATTTCAAAAATGAATATAGTAAACCTATTGAAACATTTTTTCTTTCACATAGGAGACCTTTATCTAATAGTTCTTATAATTATCGTGTCTTCCTAGGACCTAAAAAGAGAACAGAATAAATAGATTGTAAAACATTTGAATCCAAATTAGTCAGAGATGTTTTGGATCTAGCATAGCATCTTCCTGGTAGCTGTCACTAGCCCCTTTAAAGAATGCAAACTTTTTTCTGGGCTTATTGGTAGATGTGTAAACTCAGGACAATAAGTGTCTCAAATTGGGAGATGGCATTATTATTAAGTGTATGATGAGAACATGACAGAAGAGAAGTAAAATACAGAGTCCATGTAATTATATATAAAACTTCAATGCATAACTGGATGTCCAACTTGGCTATCCAGGCGATTCCCTCTGTATTTGCTTCATGCAGATCTTCTAGGAAATCAGAGAATGTACGTCTTGGGCAATCTTGCGTAATATGTTTAATACTTTGCAAGATGGTGACAAGGCAGCCTGTGTTGCTGCTGCTTCTGAAAGCCTCTTGAATTCATATAATATTTTCCTGAGTGCGCACTGCTACTGTGGCTCTTTTCACGAGTTATCAAGAAATACAGAGAGTGTACTCAGTTCTAATTTGAAACACCTTTATTCAAATCTAAATGCTGCATACATCTGACTATAAATTATAAAATAATACTTTGTGAATGGAACTAAAATGTGTTTGTATAGTTCTTTCCCCTATTGAACTACTACCGTTTTATCTTTTGTTAACAGAAAACTACATCCTTATAAAATCTGCTGTTATTGCTAAACCATATCCTGTCTTTATAATCTCTGTTTCAACTCCTTATGGTTTCCTGATCCCCAAGGTAATGAGTGATAAAACTGGCCATGGTGATATCAGAGTAGGAGGAAAACATTCCTTTAAGGTTATAGCCAAGTGCAGTTTAAGATTATCTCACTCATGGATAAGGGCAACATCAGGAGATCTGATAAAATAAAGATGCTTCCAGGCCATGTTTGTGTTACAGTTTAGGTACCAGTAGGGAAATGGCCTTTGCTATTTGGGAGTAGGAAACTTCTCTGACAATTTCACTGAATTTGTTTTCATTGTAATGGATCCATAAATTATAGGTTGTTTACATACAAGCAAAAGGAAACTCTGTGGAAACTCCCACTGATGGAAAAAGCAAGGATGTTGTTAGTGAGTTATTTTACCTGCTGTTGATCTAGCATGTTCCTTTCTGCAGCAAGAAAAGGGTGGAATGAGAAAGCACAAGGACAGTGAATATGATCACTTTCATTACTATATTGTATCCCCTTTCTATCAGAATATAGATACTCTCACAGGAATTTAGGATGCAAGGCACCGTATTCTGCATGTATAGGGGGGTTTCTGCAATTTCTCTTTCATTTAATAGGAATTTCAGAATTAAACTACCTCTTTCTTTAAAGATGAAATCAGCACTTAATGATTTTCGTTTTGTTCAATAAACATTTGGGGAGAATTCAATTTAGCTGACAGCTGTACAGAGGGGAAATACTATTGTTTTGCATCACAATACAGTTGCAATGTAAATTGGCCCTTTTACACCAGCAAAAGGTACATAATCAAGAAATGCTCTATTGAAACAAACATATTAATTTTGCACAAGGCAAATTGATTAGGATCATGGTTGTTAAACATTTAAAATTTGCTCGCTAAGATTCTAATATGGATCTGTACCACCATTCTTTTCGTATACCCTCACATGTAGCTTGGTAATTATGTTTTTGAAATATGTACTTTGATACTTGGATACTCCATCTTTATTTATTGGTTCTTATACTTAAACAACAAGCAATGAATCAAACAAACAACCAATTGTTTATGCACTAACCAGCTATACCTATAGTAAAATGAGACTCATGTAAATTGGGATCAATTTGTTTAAATCCAGGCTTCTAGGCATTTCCTTCAGTTTGTAGAGATAGCATTTTTATTTTATTTTTTGAATGCAAAGGCTTTGTTCCAACTAGAGTAGAATTTCTTTTAATTTTTGTTGGAGAAGTGAGACAATTCCCTTATTTATAATATGATTTTTTAAAATTTGCAATGAGTAGCTGATTCATTATCTATGATGTGTCCAATAAGTTTCCTTTTAGTTAATGAATAAATGATTATTCTGTTCAACCTATCATAAATTTGTATAAATACCTATGTAGTTATTTAGTTGTATAATCAGAAATCATAGAAGAAAATAAAGAACCCAATTCCAGCAGTTAGCCCATGATTCCATTTGTACAACACAGTTTTTGTGGATATTGAATTAATCATTTTCGGAGTTTGTACCACATTTATTGGACTTAATCACATAGGTTAGTTAGGTCAACTCTGACTCCTCCTGCACGAAGACTCAAAAAATAACAACTAAAGTTCACACATTGTGCAGATTTTTTATATGTGTTATATCCTGCTCTTTTCTCCATGATCTCAAAGTAGCACATACATACAGCATTTTCTGTACAGCATTCTCTGTTTCAATTTTTGAATGTGTGTTAGATTGAACTGGATAACTAGATTCTAAGGTGAGATTCTAAGGTGAAGGTGGACGTTTAACTTGGTTTTCCCCAGTGCTAATCTAACACCTTAATATTTGCCCTCTACTGCAGCTACTATGTTTATAACTAACCTAGTTAAGATTACATTATACAATACATAGTATAATGTACCGTATATTCCGGCATATAAGACGACTTTTTAACCCATTAAAATATTCAGATAAGTGGGGGGTCGTCTTATACGCTGGGTACTGACCTTGCAAGATGCATGGCTGGCAAACTCTTTATTTTA
>JANHFM010001413.1:211303-222492 GCA_032468115.1 Grayia smithii | reverse complement strand
ACTCTTTATTTTAACTGGAAAAGTTGGGGGTCGTCTTATACGCCCAGTCATCTTATACGCCGGAATATACGGTATATTGCAAGAAGGGTGGTAGGTTCATCGAGTTTTTTCAGTTGAAGTCTCAGATATACTTATCTAAAAATAAGTTCTACTGTACTCCAAAGATTTTTATTCTCAGCAAACATGCACATTATTGCATTGCTATGAAATTAGTATATAGTTATGATCAGAATTATGAAAATCCAGCATTTAGTACAACTGCAGAAGGTGGCAAGCAGCAACTTGAAGATTTAAGATTTTCTTTTCAGTAAGTCATCCTTAAACAAAATCTGCATGGACAATACCCAGTGAAACTGGACTTTTTAATATTGTACTGTCCTTTGTGCCTCTCCCATAGGAGAAAATGCCATTATATTATTTCTGCAATACAAAAGACTTCCCACTATCGTAACAAAACATGCCTTCCTAGATTAAGATCTTATATTATAGAAAAGCTGTGAACATACATCACACTTTAATATCCTTTTATATTACATATACACAACAATGGAGCATTTTTGTGCTGTTTGTGCTCTCAACATTTTTCAAGATATTACAGCTTAGACCAGAAGAATATAAATGTTCCTATTACACTTTTGAAAAAATGCACTGCATAGTTTAATTATTTTGCTACATAAAAAGTTATAGAAACCTTAATAAAAGTTTTTCATCAGCCTTTCAAGTATAGATTCATTAAGAGAACACAAACCTGGAGTAAGTTGCTTTCAGCTTTTACTTTCATTTTCTTTCAATATTATTATACTTTTCACCATATAGTATTTTAAGGCAGTAACAGAAAAATTCTGCTCCCACATCAAAACTATGAATTATATAAATGCACCAAAAGGCCCAAGGCAAAAAAGCATTATTAGTAATAGAAAACATATGTTAGTAAGACACTACCCAATCCTAGGAGGGAACTGAAACACTTACTATATCAGAATTAATTACATTTAAATTACTTGTAAAAGAAAAAAATGTACATTTTAGGTTTATTTTCAGAATACATCAAGGTAAGGAAAACAGATACAGTTTTATCCTGCTTTTACTCATTAGAAATTGTTTACTTTATAAGACTAAGCTATATTATACCTGCTTGGACTTCAGCTTTAAAACTACCGTATATTCCGGCGTATAAGACGACTTTTTAACCCATTAAAATCTTCAGATAAGTGGGGGCTCGTCTTATACGCTGGGTACTGACCTTGCAAGATGCATGGCTGGCAAACTCTTTATTTTAACAGGAAAAGTTGGGGGTCGTCTTATACGCTCAGTCGTCTTATACGCCAGAATATACGGTATTGTAGAAATGCAGTTCTTAATTACCAGTTAGTATAGATCCTTCAGTAAATGTGATGATTCTCTGATCCCCATTTATTCAGTTCTCTGTAGTGCATGATCACTTTTATGAGTTCTTGTAACCCTTTTCAAACTCATCACTATATCACATTTTTACTGTGTAAAGAAGTTTTCATTTTCTCTTTCTGAATCAGTTTAATTGTAGACTTCATATTCAGCTCCACTGTATTTGTGAAAGAAAAAGGTGTGCTTTTATTTTTCCATAGTGTTCTCATCTTCATAGGTCCTGGTATTCACAAGGCTAAATTGTACTCTTTCTTTACATTTGAAAAGAGCAATAGCAGTTTCAGGAAGGGAGAAAAATTTTGAGATGTTCTTGTTTATGGCTGTTTTGTCATGCATTTAGTTGCCTGAATTGTTTCATTGTTCAAATAATAAATACAAATAAAAATTGTCCATTACTAGAAAAATAAAGTTTAAGGGAGGCTTTAAAGGTTCCTGTCTATTTTTGCTTAATATAATAGTCATATATTTGAAAATATTTGCAGTTTTGATTTCCCCAAGTAGTCAAAGTAATGATTAAGTTTGAATTAATACCACAAGAAATATTAGGATTATAAAAAGTATTTCTTTAATATTTTTAAATATAGAAAACATTTCATGGGTACCAGGTGCCATTATAGAGATACACTCATCTTTTTTTGCCTTATTTCTAAAACACTTCAGGCCTGAGGATTTGCGCCGTGAATTTGGTCGATATGGCCCTGTAGTAGACGTATACATTCCGCTTGACTTCTACACAAGACGCCCACGAGGATTTGCTTATATACAATATCCTTTATTTCATTGTATTGTTATTGCGGTGCATTGTTGTTATTACATCCTAACTTAATGTATTTATTTCTTTGTCTCAGAAAATGTAAAGCAGTCCACAGTGGCTGGCAAGCACCCCAAAGTTTGAATGAACCCGGTTAGATAGAGTCCAAGCAGGCAAGCCAAAAGACACCTTAAAGTTCAAGCTTCAAGGAATAAAGAGGGAGGGTGGAAAAAGATAAAAAGAAAACTGGAAGAGGGAAAGTCCTTTTTCAAGGAAAAAGACAAAGCCACAACACCAAGTTAAGGCTTCGGCTTTCCGACATTTGCACGAGTTCCAAAGTCAAAGCCAAGTCTGATTTGGTTGGTTCTACGGCCCTTGTCAAGTCCATCTAGCAAGCCCAAAAGAGTAACGGTCAAGATCAAGTGACATGGAGGTAACTGACAAAGTTTCCTTTTGTATCTTATCGCTCAAACTCTTACATTTCAAATCAAGAATTTGTTTGTTTATAACTGTTCTAGTTTTAAATACTGTTTTCTTAAATTAATACAAAATAATTGTATATGAATATTTGTTGGTTTTTCTATTAATTTATTCCCTAACAAAATAGATATAAGTGCAATAGTGCTTGTTTTGGTTATCTAGCACAATTTCTATATCATCAAAATTTATTTGTTGTGAAAGAATTAAAAAAACAGCAAAATGAAAAAAGAGTCAGATGATTATGAAAATAAGTGGCAGAATAATATTGAACTATATTTTCAAATTTTAAATTGTAGTTATCCATTAGATGCTAATGAAGACCCTTATTGCAAGGTGCATACTGTAACTATATTTGCACCCATTCAAAGATGCACTAGAGATATAAGGGCTCAATTATACAGAGAATTCCTTCCTGTCAGGACTTTTGGCATTCATATAAAAGAAGAAGCAAATTTGTTACACAAAGATATGCCATTGAAATGAAATGAAGTTAGCCTGTGCAGGAATTTTGTATTTGTTTCAGTGCTCAAAGAATTTTGAATTTATAATGCATTCAGTCTTCTCTATTTTGTTTGTGACATTGAGATCCTTCATATTTTGCAGTACACTTGATGTTGATTTATTGCATTTGTTTACGTTTGGCCAATGTTATATAAATCTACCCAGTATGATTCACGCAGCAAGCCATGATTAAAACAATTATGTCTATAATGTGTGAAAATAGACAAGGTGTGAAGGGAGATTTACATTTCCAAACACAGCTGACCAGGATTTTGAAGTCCCACATAAAATACCCACCAACCTTGTAATAGATAATACTTGCAATTAAAATCTATGTACTAATTTTTGCATGCCTGTGCAAAATTGGAATGATTACATGATAAGGTAATGATATCTTCTATCTATTCTGGGACCCTCGTAGTGATAGAATGCAAAGCCAGTAGTGTTTTGAAACATTTAGTAGATACCTGAAAGTGAATTGTGGCCATTGGTCCTTTTTCTTGAATAGGGATGTGATCTTCCTTTCACACTTTACATATTTCTTAGCATATGCCTTGATGAAATGTTGTTATAATTAAGAGACCACATAGAATATGTAACAGTTACGTTTTATGTAAAATATAAAAATAAGATAATTTATTTTAAAAACATTTGAGTATGTGGTCTATGCTATATGATACATTTTTTTGCTTTGTGCATGTTTAAAGTGTCCTTAACAGACAGTCATGTTTGAAGATGTTCGTGATGCAGAAGATGCTCTTTATAACCTCAATAGAAAGTGGGTATGTGGCCGGCAAATTGAAATACAGTTTGCACAAGGGGATCGCAAAAGTAAGTGAAAATAAACACATCACTTACTTATTCTGCAAATATTTATTTAAGAAAGTAGATTTTCATGTTGCTTAGAATTATACAAGCACAAAAATCATGACACTCACAATGTAGAGGGGACAGTTTAAAATGTAAAAGTAATAGCATGCTAACAATGTAAGATGATTCTGTTTCTTTGCATTCGCCCAGTTTTTGTTTTAATTTCCAGCCCCAGGTCAGATGAAGTCAAAAGAACGTCGCCAGTGTTCTCCAATGGATTACAGAAGATCAAGAAGCCGTAGCCGAAGGAGGACACGTAGCCGAAGTTCATCATGGGGCTGGAGTAGAAGACACTCTGACAGTTTTAAAGAGTAAGTTAGTTTAAATATCAACCAGTGTAAAAAAAAATGCTACTTCATAAAGTGGGGCATGATTCAATTGCATAAACCGCTTCAAGAGAATATAATAGCAAAGATGATAACCAATGAGGAAAAGGAAATGCTGTTCAAAGTTATTTTGGAGTAGAATGGCATAAAAAACCCATAAACAAATGAATAATGACAAATGTTATATGTATAGGTTCAGTAAATCTGTCTCCTTAAAAAATAATTTGAACACTAGAACTAGAGATTAGAGTTGATCCACAATTGCGATTGTTATCTACAAATGCTTATATTTTAAAACTTTGAAGTACTGAGTTATCTTTGCTGTCTCTTAGTGGTTGTATTCTTGTTGCTGTTGCAAGGCACAAAATGTATACCAAAGGTGGGTTTCAGCAGGTTCTGACCAGATCTGGAGAACCGGTAGTGGAAAATTTGAGTAGTTCGGAGAACTGGTAAATACAACCTCTGACTGGCCTCGCCCCCATCTATTCTTTGCCTCCTGAGTCCCAGCTGATCGGGAGGAAATGGGGATTTTGCAGTAATCTCCCCTGGAGTGGGGAGGGAATGGGGATTTTACAGTATCCTTCCCTTGGAGTGGGGTGGGAATGGAGATTACAATATCCTTCCCCTGTCACGCCCACCAAGCCATGCCAGACCCACCAAGCCACACCCACAGAACTAGCAGTAAAAAATTTGGAAACCCATCACTGATGTACACACAAGATGTACAAAATACAATTCAGAATGTGTTTGGTTTCAGCAGAAGGCTAAACAATTTAGAGATGTTGTCTAAGGAAGATCCATCCACGTTCACTTTCTGGGATTGTTTTAAATCCTTTTTAAAATGTCCACATTAGTTTCCTTTGTTTCAAAAAACAGCTGGGGACTTTGGATATAAAGTCTGCTTAGAACGCACAATAAAGGAAACTTAGACAAATAAACTACAGTAATTGTTTGGATCAAGCAAAGATCTAATACTGTGGATGATTTGCAGGTCAAGACGTAGACGGCATTCTTATAGTCAATCTAAGTCTCGCTCAAAATCTCTTCCAAGGCATTCCAGCTCACCAAGACGATCAATCACACCTCCAAGAAATTCTACCTCTCGAGGAAGATCGCGGTCAAAATCAGTGCAGCGGTGTTCAAAATATGCTGAGAAATCACCATCCAGCTCCCACCGAAGACGTTCTACTTCAAGGACAAAGTCACGCTCACATCCAAAGCGCTCAGGTTCAGTTACCAGATCGCTATCTAAATCTCCACGGAAACATGCCAACTCCAGTTCTCGGTCTAGAAGTTTCTATCAGAGAAATAGTAACCAGTCAGTATCTGAAGAAGATTAATGTGTTTTTCTAAGAGTTTTTTATGAGCACAAATTAAGAACAAAATTTGTCCAAATATACCTGAAATGTAATATAATTGATTAATGAGAGGTCTTGCTATGTTCTCTTGGTCCATATTTTAATAAGCAGAACTCTTTAAAATTTGCTAGCATTAAATAAACATTTATTTAGCCTAGATTAGTTTCTTTTAACTTCGAGTCCAATACAATTTGAACCTAGGCTGACTGTATTGGTATAAGCTAGCATTATGCTCTGCTCTTACATCAAGTTTTCTTTTTTGGACAGAATTGTCTTTGGACCTTTCTTCCAAACCTTTGGAACAGCAAGAAATTTATGCTACTGTAATTTTGTACTGGCTTAAGGGTGCACACAGGAATGTCTGGTGCTTTGTAGTGCAGTGGGAAGGGAAAGCCTTTCTCTACCCATTTCTACTTACTTTAGTAGGTATTGCAGTACAGTTGTGTCAGTCTGCCAGAAATATGGAGATGCTGATGGATCAGATATTCCATTCCACCTATGCAACTCATCCCCCTCCCCCTGAAATTTCCAAGCAAGATTTAAGAGGAGATGAGCATGCAGAAGTGAGTAAAAAATCAAAGTAAAATTACACGTAATTCAATGCTTGAATGGCAGATATGTCCTTGGGATAGGATTAAGTGTCCAATAATTTGGTTTTTTACATTGTTTATGTTAATAATTTTGCTGCTATTGCCCTTATTTTAATAGGCACTATTTTGTGCCTTTTTGATGATACCAAGATTATATTTCAGGACAACCATTCATGTATGTTCTTAAGACAAGTATGTTTTAAGAAACAAAAATTGATAGGAAGGCACTGCAACTCAAGTTGTAAAGCTTCTTTAAATTAAAGCTTGTCTATGTTTCTCTAAAGCACGTTAACTGTAAATGGGGATACTTGTATAACATATGGAGATACATGTATCACATAAGGTAGTAGAAGTCTAGCATTTGTGTTTCTTAATTTCATATTTAAAACTGATTAGATCTGGCAATTTCACTTCACACTTTTATTTGAAAATTTTCTGGAACTAAAATTATGAATTTACATGAATGTGTTGTAACATTGAATTACATTAGATCTCACTTCTGTTGTCAAATGGAGGTGAATTTCAGAAAATCATTATTTTCCCTTAAATGATAAAATATGGTTAAATATTGGATTTCTAGATTGAATGTGGCATGTGAAAGGGTGTACAAGGACATCAGTGCAAATGAAGTGCTAGACCTTTGATCAATAATAAAGTAATCTGCCTGCAAATTGAAAAAAAAGCTTGGCAGTGAAATGCCAAGTCTAGATTTTTTATTCCTGGATGGGCTATCTCTGTTGCAAAGAGCTTAAAACAAAACATACATTTCATAATGTAATTGCCATTTGCATATTGAACTGGTAGAGTTCATTTTCTCATTACATACTGTTATTTAGTAGAAACAGCTTTTGCTCTTGTGCAGCAATTTTTTGTTCTACAACATGAATAATGATCACATGATTAATTTGATTGAAATTAGTGCTTATGGAAAACAGATTAGTTAAACAGGTTTTTTAAAAGGAAATAATTAGAAATATAAGATAATTTGGGGTTATTGTAATATAAGTTGTTAAGCACATGATTTTCATGTGTGGTTAAATGTTTTTGTGAAACTCTTAACGTTTGTTGTGTAAAATTTATCACATCTATATTTTCAAAATATCATTGTAGTAGGTGATCAGTATAGATGACACCAAGAATTCTAAGCCTGTAATATGATTTAACAGTTAAACGACTCAGTATGAAGTCATTATTAGTGTGTTTAACTCAAGTAACAGAGGGTATTCTAAAAATTTTTTGTATTTTACAATATATGACACTTTGCATTGTGTAGTAATGTTTGGAAACTTACTATTTGTTTTTTAAATGTATGGTAACTGTGATGTCTGTTACATGGTACAAGCACTGCATTGTATTAAAATAATTGTAATGGCAGTAAAACTACATTTCATGAGCAAGTGTTGGGAGTATCATTGTTATTTCATAACTTAAGATGTTTCAATAAAATACATGCAGTTTTCATCTTTGCTTCTTTAAAAAAATGTGTTTGCTTTCAGAACCTTGTAAATTGCTCGTAATAGAATTGGACTGACTGTTCTTTTGTATTGCAGGAACCATAACACAGTTCTTATGGTCTCAGGTGCTTGAAAGGACTGGTGCCATATAGGGGAAATTCTGCAGTGTTCCTCCTATTGTGAGTGTTAGCTTTTGAAGATTAATGCTGTCATGAAGAGCAATTACACCAGAGACATTCCCCCAAGCTTTTTTGCATTGTCAGGAATGTTAAAGCCATTTCCTTTCTACATCTGCCTCTCTCCAAGATGATGCATGGATGGAAAGGAAATAACTCTTATTTTATTTCACAATTCAGCAGTCTGATACAGCAGACATGCATTTAGAATTAACTGAGTTCACAATCCTTATTTGTGAACATAACCTCTGATTATCCCAGAGTTTCTTTATTTCAGCAGCATAATTTGGATTGGCAGTTATTTTGTTGCTGCTTGTTAAACAGGTGTAACATTAAAAGTATGATCTCCTAATTGGCAAACCAGAAGTGTGATAACTTACTTGCTTTATCTATTATTGGCCAACTTTGGTCACTGAGATAGCAAAACTTGTACGTGCCTATTCTGAAGTAATCCTTAGTAATGTTATTGAGGGCCATGATAATTTATTGCTAAATGAGAATAACATGCTGCTAAATCCAATTAAATCACTGTATGATTTGGTATGTACATATATGCCACCCTCTCGGCTTTGTAAGAGAGGAAGGACTCCAGATAAACTAATTCTACTTTATGATATAATCTTTCAAGCCTGAAAGAACATTTCTCTTGGTTGCTTTTAGAGCCCCAGAAATTAGGGATAGGATACCTTCTGAGAGGTTTGCAACACCCACACTCCTCTGGGCTAAGCTGCTGCTTATCTGACTGCTACTGGGGGTATGGCAGTTCTCCATTTCCCAAGATCATTCCCGCTGATCAGACATTTAGAAAATTTTCAGAAATGTTTGTATTTCTGTTCATATAGTTTAAAATTGAAATAGTATCAGCAAGAAATGTGACAGTTCAGCAAAATCTCCCCAATTTCATGGAAAGATGATTCTCTTGAGTTAAAACAGATACTTCTCACTTTTGGGCTCAGTTTGTAGCTATGTGCTTTTTTATGGGAAAGGGCAGCTCTTTGGAGAAACCTCAAATTTCCTTAACGCCTCTTTAAAAAAAAGCAAAAAGAAGTCCTCCCATATTTCTCCCCTCTCACTGTTTCTGGGACTCTAAATGGGATGCTGGGAATAAGGTGATACCTGTGGATTACTCATCAAGCAGTAAGACTATGGTTATTTGTTAAGTATAGATATGCAAGTATTATGTAAACACAGTCTGTATGTGTATGAAATATGAGGCAGCCAATGCATACAGTTCCTGCATTCACTTGTATTTACTTTTAACTGTGACAATACTTGTTTCTTTCCCTCATCATTGAAACAAATTGCAAAATAGGATTGCCAGATAAGAAATGGTATTTTACATCCCTGAGGACTGAGAGAAATGGCAGAAAGTCTGCATTATGCACTGTTTTTTTAAAAGCACTTCATCAGACAATATTACAAAACTTTAATTTTTGCAATTACCTTAGTATATGTGTATACTAATTATTATAGACAGGGCCAGGCAAAATCTTGATGAATTTAAAAAAATGGAAGTCTATGATCCTAAGCAGAAAACTATGAATTTAAGCAGGTATCATCTTGATTCAGCTCTTGAATTCAGAAAAACCTGAAAGCAAAATAAATTTACATGAGGCTAAGCTATAAAACAGCATAAGCAGTTTGCAGCCTTTTTTGAAAATCCTGCAGCACTTCGGATTGCATCCAAGATTATCTGTGACAGAATTGCCAAAACAGCAGCATGGTTTTCAACTGTCTTGAGATAAGCCTACAAAAATGGCCATGTATGCCTTGAAATAAGCTTAACACAGTCAAAAACTCAAAGAAACTTGCAAGGTGTCTCCTGAAAGGCAGGGCTAGAGATAATAGGACAAGAGCTGTAACCAGGATTTTGTTCACTTTTTTCCCATAGGCAGACTACATTCCTAGACAGCATCCCTATGAGTAGATCTTTCTTCTAGGATCATAGATAATATCTGCAATTATGTCCTGATGAAATTGAAGCCTCCTTCTCCCCATTATCCTTCAAATCAGGCATGACTCAAATCATGCAGTCCATGCAATCTTTTAGGCAAATTATCAGAAATAGGTTGCCACTGCCTTCTTCCTAAGGATAAGGCAGACTGACTGGCTCACAGTTACCCAATTGGCTTTTTGTTTTTGTTTGTTTTTACTATATAAAGAAAGAGCAACAGTTTCAACGTCTTTATAAACTGCGTTGTCTGGTTACAGTTAGTTTGAGCAATCATCATCATAATGTTCATTAGTAGTGGCCATATAATGTTTTCTCATAACATTAATACTTATTAATTATTGATACTAATTCATATTAATAATAAATATATTGTAATAAGCCCTCATAGTAAAATTAGTCCTCTTATAATTTTAAACATTCTAACTTCTGTTTGTTAGTTAACCATTGATAAAACAAATCCCATATTTCAAAATATTCTGTGTCTTCTCTTTAATTTCAAGCGTTAGTCTACCCATTTCTGCACATTCTAGTATTTTTTAAAATTATCTTCTCTTCTGTAGGGATCTCACTTTTCCAATGTTGTGCAAATACAGTTCTAGCCACTGTTAACACATGTAGTATTAGATAAATAGTCCCTTATATTTTGTCTGGTATGATGCCCAACAAATATTTTTGGTTCTAGATCTATATGTTCCTTTATCATTTTTTTAATCCAAGTATGTATTTTTGTCCAGTATGCTTTTGCCTTAGGGCACGTCCACCACATGTGGTAATACAAGCCCGGAATCTGATTACACTTCCAGAATTTAGCAAACATATCTTTAAACATCTTAGCTAATCTTGATGGTGAGAAGTGGCATCTGTAAAACATTTTGTATAAGTTTTCTTTGTATGCAGTAGACATTGTTAATTTATAATTTCTATCCCACAACTTTTGCCATTGATCCAATTCCATAGAGTAACCAAAGTTTTTAGCCCACACTATTGTTGTTTCCTTTACTTGCTCTTTTTCCATTCTAATACTCAGTAGATAGTTGTATATTTTTAAAATTAGTTTCTCATCAATTCCTGTTAGAATCTGGTCCAATTTTGTTGGTTCTTTATAAAACCATATATTTTAGCATCTTTTTCATATCTTGATTGTATTTGTACCTGCGGCCACCATGCTAAATCTATCCCCTGACTATTCAGTTCCTGTTTGCTTTTCAATTCCCTTTTCTCATTCAGAATATCTTTATATCTTATGATTTTTTTCCATTTCAATCACATTTGGATGTATCAGTGCCTCCGTCGTGGAGGACTGGTATTTTCAAATTGTGTTTTTC
>JANHFM010001413.1:196684-211203 GCA_032468115.1 Grayia smithii | reverse complement strand
GAGAAAGCTAGGGAGTTCCAGAAAAACATCTACTTCTGCTTCATTGACTATGCTAAAGCCTTTGATTGTGTGGATCATGACAAATTGTGGCAAGTTCTTAAAGAGATGGGAGTACCAGACCATCTTATTTGTCTCTTGAAAAACCTATATGCAGGTCAAGAAGCAACAGTGAGAACTGTATCCTGTCGCCCTGCCTATTTAACTTATATGCAGATGGGGATAGATGAATCAAAAGTTGGAATTAAGATTGCCAGGAGAAATATCAACCACTTCAGATATGCAGATGATACCACTCTAATGGCAGAAAGTGAAGAGGAACTAAAGAGCCTCTTGATACGGGTAAAGAAGAGTGCAAAAGTTGGCTTGAAACTCAACATTAAGAAAACTAAGATCATGGCATCTGGCCCTCTCCATTCCTGGCAAATAGATGGGGAAGAAATTGAGGTAGTGACATTTTATTTTCCTGGGCTCCAAGATCACCGCAGATGGGGACTGCAGCCAAGAAATTAAGAGACACTTACTCTGGGGAGGAAAGCTATGGCAAATCTAGATAGCTTACTAAAAAGCAGAGACATACCCTGCCAACAAAAGTGTGTATAGTTTAGGCTATGGTTTTCCCAGTTGCAATGTATTGCTGTGAAAGTTGAACCATAAGAAAGACTAAGCACCAAAGAATTGAAGTCTTTGAACTATGGTGCTGGAGAAGACTCCTGCAAGTCCCTTGGACTGCAAGGCGAACAAATCGGTCAGTCCTAGGGGAGATCAACCCTGACTGCTCTTTAGAGGCCAGATCCTGAAGATGAAACTCAAATACTTTGGCCACCTAATGAGAAAGAAGGACTCACTGGAGAAGAGCCTAATGCTGGGAAAGATTGAGGGCAAAAGAAGAAGGGGAACGACAGAGAACGAGGTGGCTGGATGGAGTCACTGAAGCAGTTGGCGTGAGTTTAAATTGACTCCAGAAGATGGTAGCGGACAGGAAGGCCTGGTGGAATGTTGTCCATGGGGTCGTGATGGGTCGGACACAACTTCCAACTAGCAACAAAACAGTTTCAGACTTACTGTTTTTTTTACGTAGCCAGATAAATTTTAATACTAATCTGTTTAATTGTATTTCTTTTCCAGCTTTTATTGGAATTGTTTGGAACAGTAATCTCTAAACAGTATAATAATCTCAGTAAAGTATTCATTTTAATGGTGGCTATTCTTCCTATCAGTGATAGCTGCAGGTTTCCTCTTTGCATTGGGTAGATCAGGCTGAAGCAACGCAGGCCGGCTACTTACATTTTCCAGGATGGCCCTGTGGGCCAGATCCAACCACATCGCGGGCAGGATCTGACCCGCAGGCCTTGTGTTTGAAACCCTCAAAATTGAAACAACTAAAATCCTCTGGAAGATATCTTCTGCACAGTGTACCATGCATATTCCCCTCAGTCAGATATGGCAGATCATACTGGGGCAGTATAGAGAGACGTTATAGTTACCCTACTCATACCATATGGTTTCATACTGATTTGTCTACACCACACAGCTCTTTCAGTTTTGATGAGGGGACTTTTGCACTAGTGAGCAGTATGGTTGAAATATTTTTACATTGTGGGCAATGCTAGTACCCACTTGGGGAATTAAGAAGTTCTTTCACTGAGTTCACAAAGGAGCTGTGGACATAGGACACAGCAATGTGAGCCATATGGAGTGAAGCAGCTCCCTACATCACCAAAAGAGCAAGATGCTCCAAAGGTCTGCCATTAGCAAGTTACATAGAGCCTTGCAATCAGGCTGACATAACTAGATTTGCCACAAGTAATTAAAAGGAGAAGCAAATTCAGCTTCATTGAACAATCTTGCCCTTGAATCTTTTGGACATGTCCAAAAGCCTGCCATTTTGCATGTACAAAATGTTAACACCATCACCACAAAGGCCATAACTACAGGTCAGAAAATTTATACATAGGATTGATGTCTACTGATCAGCCACAGATCGTGAAGGCAACGTATATGAAATTTGGTATATCTTTAAACAATATATGGTTTGTACTGTATGCCAATGCCAAAATCACTGTGTTACAAAAAAAGGTAGTCAAAACAGATACGCCACTTTCAGCAAGAATACAATTTACTTCCATTAGCTTACAGTGGCTTTATTACAGTATATGGGGACATATTTTAATTAATATCCTAATTGTGGAAGTATTTTGACCCTTTAGTGCCATGATGGCGAACCTATGGCACGTGTCACAGGTGGCACGCAGAGCCCTCTTTGCGGGCACACCAGCCGTTGCCCCAGCCCAGATCTACTGTGCATGCAGGCATGCCTCCTGTTAGCCAGCTGGCACCTGGAAGACAAAATGGGGCACAGGGCAGAGCACATGTGCGGGAGGCATGTGTGGGGAATGCACTCACATTGCATTTTTGGTTCTGGCACACATGCATTTACACACACTTTGGGCACTCGACACCAAAAAGGTTAACCATCACTGCTTTAGTGCATTGTAATGAACTGTTGTAAGTCAAGGACTACATGTACTGTACATTGTCTGCCTTTGTGAAAACATGCAACTTTGAAATACTATCCCATCTGTCATTTTTATAGCCTTTTGAAGTTTCTAGAGAATGTGGCTTGTTGCTTTGGAAAGCATGGCCGGAACTGGATTTATCAAAACCATTGTTTTATTCCTCCTGAAAATATATTGAATGTGAAGGATGATCCCTACCAAAATGGGCCAAACTCTAGTTCTATTAAGCAAAGATCCTTGTTACATATTTAGCAAAATATACTTTTCATGGGGCCTAGATATTAACCACTAGGTGCGTGCAGCGCTATTCGATCCAGAGGATAAGTAAGGTGCTTGTGTGGAGATACCAAGTAGCACCTGTTGGCATTTCCTGAAATGAAATACATTTATTTCTGGGATTTTACAGCAGCCTGAGGCAGTCTTGGAAAAATGAAAGGTTCTAAGGAATTGTTGCCAGCTGCCACACAACTGTGTACTACAAAGCACTTTTTCTCCTCAAAGCATGGAACAATGACTTGGAAATAGTTATGTCTGTTTTGTTACTTCAGCATAGAATTCCTATACTGTGCAATGATAGTGTGCAATTCATTGTTACAGAAAGAGAACATGTTTTGTCACATTTCCTTTCATTGTTCTGAAGTTTTGCTTCTGGAAAATATACAGAATGCTTCCAGAATGACATATTCCAGGTAAACATCATGTTTCTGAACCAGTTTGATAAGGAGCAAGCAACTGCATCTAAGACTGCAATTAATGTTGGGAATACTGCTGGAAAAAATGTACTTACCATGAAGATCCGCTTGCATTTTCAATAGCATACAGATGATATCTTCTAAGATATGTGATCTTGTTGAAAAGGATACGGTACTTGTTCATGTTTCTTACGTTAAGGAACTAGCTTTTACTTCAAGAGTCTCCTATTAATTATATAGAAGAGTACTGTATAGCCTTCCATATCTAAATTCAGCAAAATAAAATTTTCCAGAGTAAATGGAAGAACTCTGACCTGCATATTTCAGTTGCAGGAAAATCTATGCTTTGTATGGGGCCTTGATTATTATATTATATTGTGTGTGTGTATATGCATGTATATGTATATGTATGTGTTTATATACATACATACATACATACACACATACATACCTTGACATTCACATTGCAATATGCAGTTACATCCAGTTTGTGATTTTAATGACCAATTTTTTAGGCTATGGAATACTGGATCGTGTCCTATATGCAATCTTAATATAATGCAGTCAACTAATCATAAAAAGAAATCCCTATACCATATTGTAAAATACATTAAGTTTCTAATTAATAATTCCAGCATTTAGAAAATGTAAATGCTTAGCATTTGATATTGCTTTTCAAGATTTAGCCACAGAAAACAAAAAATAACCACCAAGTAAGGGGGAGGCCAAATTATTTTATTTTTATTTTTTTTAACTAGCCAATCATTTCTGGCAGATAGCACTTTTACCTATGTTAGATAATAAGTGCTAGATTTCAGGTGTCAATTAAATCCCAAAGTTTGCATGGAAGCTTGTATGGTGTAATTGAATTTAACTCCATATATTGTTTTTAAACAAATTCACATCTTTCTGAAAACTTATTTTTCAATAAAACATTGTGTGCCACAATGTAAAGTTTTCCAGTAGTGCAACAGTAATGTTTTCACATTTCCATTTGAATAATGGAATAATAATTTTTTCCTTTTGAAAAATCTCAATTCCTTGTGCAAATGTTGACAGATCTTTACATGTGTCAAACACATTTTAAAAAGATGTCCATTATTATGTACAAAAGCCATCTACCGCATGGGCAATGTAAAATACATCCTTTCATAACAAAACTAAAATGTACCTCAAAATATGAATATACACATTACATGATATACATTATTTACATATCCATAAAAAATTAGAGTACAGATTTCTGTTTTTAAGACTAGTCAGTCCTTTGAACATCAAAATGTAACAAGGCTGGATTCAGATTGCTGGCATGTTCTTTGTCAGTATCCAGAAGCTATGCTTGAACTTTTAAGAGTGTTTTTAAATGGACTGCCATCATCTTCCTGTTTTTGTCAGAAAATTCAATAGTGCTCCCAACCCAGTGACTGGGAGGCTTTGGAAGGACACTGGGTGAAGGAGGATCACTAAATTTTGCCCCAGCATAATTTTCTTTTTGGTTAGCTTCTGTCACAAAAATAGATTTCTTTGCTTCAAAATTTTCTGTATTTTTCAAAGGCTTTTTCTCCTGTCTTTTAATGAGTTCAGATGATATGGATTCTTGCCAAAATGTATTTTCACACTTTTTTGTAGATGGAAATTTATTTAGTGATATGTTACATTTGCTCCTCTGTCTGTTACTCTTCGATTGGTCAGACAGATGCATATTGTGAACAGGCTGATTGTAAGGCAGCGGAATCTTCTCAGATTTTCCCATCCTGTTTTTGAACAACTGCGAAGATAGAAGATAATCTCATAAATATCCCTGACAACAATTTCTAATGTCTTAATATTAAATAAACTCCAGTTAATCCTTTATTCTATTATGTTAGTTTATAGTTCCATATAAAAATAAAAGTTAGGCTCACCTAGCTATAAATTGTCTGTTTGCACTTCACAATTGTTGTCAAATTGTTTTATCCTTTTCCTTCATTTCCTGGCTTGCCTTCAGTTTGTAAACTAGATGTCAGGACCTGTCTCACTTTAGAGACAATAGTTTTGAGATAGCACTTGTCTAAAAATGATAATTAAAAATTAAAACGGAAACAAGCAGAATTCTAGCGATCTTAACACTAATCCTTTATAGGTGTATGCTTCAATCCAACTAATTTCAAGTTTGCTTTTAAGCCCAAAAATTAGAGGTTAACTGCTTAAATGGCTGAGGAATGCACTGCTACATGTTGTATGAAATTTTATAACCAATCAGACCATTGTTGTACCTTGTATATTCAACTAAATTACTTTAAAATTGTAGATTAACAGAATAATGTAACTTTCCTCTAACTAGCCACTTTCCCACTGAAATGACAGATTGAGGAATTCATAGCTGTAATACTGTTTCCTATTAAAATATGTAATTCACAGAACACATTTTAAAATAATGTCCCTAAGTGAGAAACAGTGCCAGTTAAAACTAAGTTGGAAGTAGACCTCAATTTACAACAGTTCATTTAGTGACCAAAATTACAACAGCATTGAAGGGACACAACCATTTTTCACACCACCACTGCAGCATCCCCATGGTCACATGATCAAAATTTAGTCTCTTGGCAACTGTTTCCTATTTATGACAGTTGCGGTGTCCCAGAGTTATGTGATCCCCTTTGGCGACCGGGGAAGCCAGGTTCACATAACAGTGTTACTAACTTAACATCTGTAATGATTCACTTAAGAACGGCTGCAAGAAAAGGCATGAAATGGGGCAAAACTCACTTCACAAACGTCTCACTTAGCCACAGAAATTTTGGACGCAACTGTCATAAGTCGAGGACTACCTGTGTAAACCATCCGATTATACTACATTGCAAATAGGAGAAAGATCTCTGGAGAGGAAATACTAGGAAAATGAAGAGAACACTGGGCAGGAAAGAGTGGATCTTCCATAGGCTGTCCCTAAGGTCTGGAAGATTACTGGGGGAGAGGGTGGGGGGGGGGTGTTTCGAGCTTAAAAGCATTTATATTCCAGTTGCCTACCAGGATGTAGCATAAGCCACAAGGACCCTTCTCTAACTAGGTCTTCCAAGTCAGAAGCATCACAATTAAAATAAGGCATAGTCATACGACATCAGATTTAAAATATAAAATACAAGATTCAGAGATGCTGAAATCGAACTCATCAAATTGGCAGGTAACTTCCCCCCCCCTCCCGCCGGAATCCGGGGAGGGGGAAGGAGCGGCAGACTTCTCGGTAAACAAGCAGAGGGAGCGGCCATCCGCTACCCGCCCCCACGGCGGGCACTGCGAAGCGAAACCAAATCATCAGCCTTTTCTCCGCCACGGAGGCGGCCCCGCCTTCCCCCGTCGCCCATTGGGCAACGGCCTCGGCCGTGGCGTCGCTCTGCCGCTTTCGCCCGAGCCCAGGGGCTGAATCCGTCTGTTGCTGGGCTCAGGCTCGAAGCCGATTGGCGCGCGCTTTCTACCTATCCGCGCCCCTGGAATCTCCCTGCGGCTGCTGCCTTCACGAGCAGGCGATGTAACGGAAACTCGGCCCCGCCCGCCGAGCCCGGACGGCTCCTCCCTCCTCCCTCCCTCCCCAGCTTCGAGAAAGAGCTGCTTTTCGGCCCTGTGCTTCGCCTCACCTCTTTCCTGAAGGGCTTGTTTGTAACGACCGGGGTCGTTCTTGGCGAAGGCGCCGGAGCTTCCTCGCCGGAACGTCCCGTTCCTAATCCAGAGTCTGAAGAAGCGGTGGGGACTTCGCAGCGGTTGCGCGTCCCTTGCGCGGCGTTCCTTCGTCCCAAGCCGGCGCGGTGTTGCTGGAGTTGCTGGTAGCAGCGACACTGTAAGAGGCCGCAGGGAGCAGAACGGATCTTCCCTCTTCGTCGCCTGACTCTTTTCAGCGACGGTCTTGCGCTACCGTTGGGTCCTAGTCCCGGAAAGCAGCCGGGTTGCGGGCTTTGGTTGCTGTAGTCTGCCCGCAGGAGTTGTTGAAAAAGGGACGTAGGAAACGGGCGACGGTCCTCGGTACCGGCTGACACCCGGGCTAGAAAAGGCGAAGGCGCTGTGGTAGTCACCATAGTGAAGGCTTAGAATATAAGCGCAGGGGCAAGGAGGAAGGGGAAACAAAAAAAAATCGGGGATGGAGGGATGGGACTGCTGAGCCTCGGTCGGAGCCGAGGCTGCGCTGGTCGAAGCGAGCAGATCCTCTCTCAGGAGAACATGGCGGGGGAGTGAAGCGAAGAACCCTAACGCCCTACTGTTGTTACTCCAAGAGGGACCCGCCCTCTTTCAATTGAACGCCAATCAGAACAAAGCCGCAGCGAGAGCTTCCGCCTCTCGTCCCTACTGTCCAATCGGCAGAGAGCTCGCTACTTTACGGTATCCGCGCCACCAATCCGGCCAGGCATAAAGCTTCCAGAGAGGTGGGGCGGGGGGGAGGGGAATCTCACTCTTCTAAGAGTCCTTTAAAGTTTTCTGCGAGCCATAGCGGCTCGTCGTGGTGGGCGGGGAATGTCCTTTGTCTAGCGACAGGCCCTCCCTCTCAATTTGGTAGAGTTCTGAGTAAACAAGCATAGGATTGTGCCTGTGGGGCGTCGGCGTCCAATCAGGAGGACCGAACGGCGCTTAGCCCGCCTCTCTTATTTGTGTCACAGTAAATCCGGAAGGAGGAGAGTGAGAAGTGGTCGCCTGCCTAAGGAGAAAGGGTAAAGAGCAGGAGGTTCGAAAGAACGCCGGCGGCCGGCTATGGCAGAGGAGGCAGCGGCTGCAGTAATGTTGGTGCCGCGAGCCCCGGAGGCTGCGGGGTTGCTAGAGGAACGCGATGGTCCCGTTCATCTGGAGGAGGGTCCTCCCCGCTTCGTGGCCACCGGCTTAGATCAACAGCAGGTCTGGCTGAGCTCTTGGATGGGTCCCGCCTGCCAAATCCCAGCTGTCGATCCCAAGGCGCTGCAGGACTTGGCAAGTCTGGCCGTCCGGGTGGCGACGCAAGTAGAGGACCTGCTGCGAAACGTGCAAAGCGCCCTGCAGGCTCTGACGACCCTCAGCGTGGGCTGCATCCAGACCTACCGAGATGGGGTGGAGAGCCTAGGAGACGCCGTAGACACAAGCATCCGCTCCATGTACACGCTCATGGCCCGCTGCGAGGAGCTGGATCTGGAGCTGCAGCCGGTACCGGCCTTGGCCAGGTCCATCCGGGACATGAAGAGTGCTCTGGACAGACTGGAAGGCCTCTGCAAATAAATCTACTGGGCTGCTGCTGGCCTCTCGGACCTTGGGGCTTGTTTCCAGCCGAAAATGCCTGTCTCTTTATAGATATTTCTTCAGAACCCGCTGTTCGGTAAATCTCAGGATCCCTGCAAAGCTAACGGTTAACCAGCTGTGAGAAAATGGATGAAATTGGTTTGTCCGTTTAATAAACAACCAGTTCTTCCTCAGTCTCTGCTCCCCTCTCTTGCAACAATTCCAGTAAAGACGAACCCCTAGTTTCTTGCACATAAAGGGTTCTGTAAAAACCTCCTAAAGATTTAGTCTTGGTAATACATTTTATGTAGTCTTCTCCATATACGTTTGTTCAGAAATAAGTCCTAATGGGTTTGCTGAGGCATATGTGAAAATAAAAGATCATTCAAGATTTTAGTCTTGAGTTGCCACACAACAGAATTTAATTCCTGAATAAATGTGTAAGTCGAACTGCAAACTGAATAAAACATGCTTCTTATTTGCAACTATTTATGTAAGCATATATGACATTCTTAACTAGATAATTTATAGACTTATTGAGGTAAATTTAACATAGCGGACAATGTTAATAACTAAGCTATGTTTCACTAAGAATTGTTTATATGAGCAATATTAGCATTTATTTTAAACTAAAGGCTAGTATTCATCTAAATTTCCACATAATTTTTATATTGTTTTATAGGTTTAGATTGGTTGAAGTTTGAAAATACTGGAAATATTAAGGTGAAGCAACATCTATTTTCAATGTTCACAAATCAGCCAAGCCACATTACTTAGACTACATTTCCTGGAGGGCAATGACATTGAGAAGATGCAAAGTAATAACTGATCTGGGAATTTCCAGGGCTACAATCTGCCCTCGTTTATGAACTGACTGAATGATGTTGCAGAAAGTCACTATATACAAATCCCAAGATACGACATAAAACACATGATTTGCATATATGCTGAAACTAAGCAGAATGATTGCTAGTCAGTGTTTGAATATGTTGGATGCAGCATGTTGGTGAGCATGTGTGTTGGCTTTTGAGATCCACTTAGTCGTTCAGTAGAATCACAGAGACCACCAGGCAAGAGAGTTAAGGAGGAAGTGCTTCTTAGTATATATTTAGTTTGGGAATTTATTTTCATTACTAGAGATAGACCTGGAATTCGAGCATAAATCTCATGTATATAGTGATACTATTCTCCAGGTTTTCTTGATTTAGTCACTTTAAAATGGGAAAATACTTTAAAAAGCAATAAAAATTAAGAACCTGCAAGTCATTGTTCATTATGCTAAAATGTATTACAGATTCTTTTCTAATTTCTGTACACACTTGATATACAGTGCCTTGATTCTTATAGGAAGATGAAATGTAAAGGTCAAATGTTATTTTTTGATTCTGCCTATAATTACCTTGAATTTTAGAAGTGGCTTCATCTCTCTAATAGTCTCTTCTAATCTAGCATTTGCTCTCAGGTACCAGTAATTTATGAAACATTAATTATTGATCTGTAAAACTATTAACATAATAAATCTATGTTGATGATGTTTACCATTTAAAACATTAATAAAATGGTAAAGTAAACTATGAACTCTGTTCTTGGATTTTATTGCTGAAATCAAGAGTCTGTTCCATAGTATTCCTGTTTAAAAAGAGTAATATTAATAAAAATTTCCTGTATGAATATAAGATGTATAACTGCACTGTAGTTATTAGCTTTATTCAAAGTTCAGCACTTCTGTTTGAGAATGTCATTAATTTTCTACTTGAAATCTATGTCACTAAACAAATGCTTTTATGTAGCAGTCTTCTATGTTAATACATGTCCCATTGATTTTTTTAAAAAATACCATAGGATGAGTGTGCAAAGGAACTAATTTTTTGAATAATCAAGATACCACTATTCTCTAAAAATGTTAGAGGTTTGTGCGGCATATAAATCTAATAAATCTAAATCTAAAGTTACAGTTTATAGTACATAGTTGAAAGTTGAAAATTTTATTAATGGGATTTAGAATAAAACCTTTCATAATCATGCTTTTTTAATCTGCTTGGTAAGTTTTTCAGATATCTTTAATTATCTCTAACTTGGTCATTATCCTAATTCTATAGTTAGAAAGAACTTTGATTCTTTGTAGTTGTGTTTGCTAAAGATACTAACATCTTAAACCAAATTTCTGGAGTCACCCAACATACCTAGTAAACTAGTATAAACTAATCATATGACCTTAATTTGCACAACAGACTAAAATACAATATGGTTGGCTAGTTTGTGGTTCAATGTGAGTACTGTTTTTGAGTTATACTCTGGCAATGGAGAGCATTTGAACATGTGTCATAACATGCAGAAACATTTTTAAACAATAATTAAAGCAGTTACGCTGTTCCAAAGCTGACGTGGGATGAAAATGGCTTCCAGCTATCCCCACAGGCCTGTACGTGTGCAATTGCTTTGCTTTCAGGATAGCCAGGTACAGCTTACAAAGCAACCATCTGCGCCTTGCAAAAACATTGCTGCTCTAATAATCCAAAGAGAGGTGCTTTGCTGATCATGCATATGAAATACACAGTTTATAGTTTTGCCATGTATTTGTGATACATAAGGACAGGCCTTTAGCTTGTCCGACTTGATGAATGAATACTCACTAAAGTCCAAACCTCAGTACGATCAAGAGCCATGTGTGCTAGAGAATATTCATAACATCTGGAAAATGTAAAGTTCATGAAGGATGGATCCAGATATATTTATTTTCATCTGAGTAAATTATGATTTTAAAAAACAACAACATTCAATCGCTCTTGGGTTGTTTCATAATATAAATATAAATAAAAAGTAAAAAGTGTTTGTATCTGGGGTTTTTTTTGCTTGCATTTTTATTCAATAAAAAAGATGTTAAAAACTAAAAGTTTTAGTAAATATTTTAGGTTACATCCTTTCAGCAAGGATTAATATTTTTTAAAATGTCTTCATTGCATTATATTGTTGCAGATACAGTGAAATTGATGCTTTTTAAAAAATTTAGCTCATGAGAGTTGGAGAAAGAAAATGGGCTTATAGTCAAAAGACTTGCTGTTCAATTTAAGAAAAAGAAATATACGGCTCCAACAATTCAGTGCTTTGCAGAATTGATTAATATAAATCAGCTGGGGTGACTAGAATGACTAATGGCTTGCATTTATGAATATATGTACAATCTATAAATATCTTATATATTTTTCTTTTTTCAGCTATTTCTCTTGTAATTTTATAATTTTGTGTAGTTCTTTTTATATTTAATTAATTGAAAAGCCCCAAAACATAAATAAGTATGAATACAGTATATTTGATTAGGAAATTGAATTTTAGTATAATTTATCTGTAGACAAATATTCTTTTTCTAACAAAATTACCAGAATAACACAAAACAAACATAGTTTCACCTACACATCTAGTCTCATTTTACTTTCCTTGCCCAAAGCACTTAAGCTTCAGCTCTGAAATAAATATGTTCTTTTGTGTTTATGGCAAAATCTTTGTTTAACTCTGTTTCATGGTAGAAAGAATGCAGCTCTTGCAGTTATTTCTGCCTTAAGGTAAAACTAATGCTTGTCTTTATGTTCTTACGTTGTAGTTGTAGTGGTGTGTGTGGGGGGAGGGGATGGTGGCAGGTCATCCAGTGAAGGTTTTGGATTTTGTTTTGCCAGAAAAATACCTTGGAAAGGAAGAAATCAGGAATAAGCTCACAGTTAAACAATCATGTCCTTAGATGCCTTCAACTTTTATTTTGTTGGGAGCGTATAATGCTGACATTAGAGGAATCACTATAATAATTTTTCATTTTGTTTTCATCTTGGCTTGTTCTACATACAATCCTTGTTTGACTCATTGCCAAATACAGTTCTTTCAACTGTAATCATTTGTATTGCTGACCTTTCTCCTTTTCCACTGGAGGTGCTGTGACCTATTTTCAAGACACCACTGTTCCTATGCTCAACGGATCTGCAATTATTCTTTTCCAGGCCAGAAAAGCAATTTATAAAAAAGCTGACATACCGGGTAGCTATTTCAGTGGTTTTGAATATTTATCTTGCCAGGGGCAAGTTTGTGGTGGACAAAATGGCAACAGACTTTCTCTGCATTTTATGTAGTTCTGAACATTGCAACTGAACCAGAAACACTTGATGGAGTGGCTCATTTCAGCCATAAAGTTCACTGGGGGGATTTTTAGAGCTACTTGCTATTGTCCAGTCTACTGTGCATTATGTAAAAACCGTGAGATTGAAAATGTGAAATGTTATCCTGAGATTCACAAAACAATAATACAGGAAGATAATAAATTATTATTCATGTGTTTCCTCTAGAGCAGGGCTGTCAAATTCCTGGCCTCAGGGGAACCATAGCAATATAAACTCAAATCTTTGGTATGGTTATAACACTGGCGGTAAAAAGAAATGCCTCAAAAATCTAGAATTGTGTTTTTATCAGGGAATGAGATGGTAGGCTTTGTTGGCATTTTGAGGCTCTTTAACTATTTGACAAGCAAAAACATGTAGCAAACCTCAATTATATAGCAAAAGCAGTTAGAAAAAAATAACTGATCAAGGGTTTGTCTGCTATAAATTAAAGGCTGTTATAAGAGAATATTAAACAGCTGCTGCCTAGACTTGCTCTTGAAAATTGTAAGCAGGAACGTGGATGACTCAGTCTCATGTGATGTGCAGAGAAAGCTGATGTAATGAGTGTGAAATACACGACACCCAGGAGAGCAGCACACACACACATACACACACACACACACACACACACACACACACACACACGCGGTGTGGCTAATGTTCCTTTTATTCTTCATTGTGGACAAAAGGACAATAATGCCAACATTATGCCTACACCTTTCTTTGTTGTTAATTAATTCAAATTCTAACTTCCTATATTAACATAACAAAAAAGAGATAATGTGGATTTATGATGAAAATGATTGGTACAAAATGGAATGGAAATATGTGATTTCCACCACCCCCTGTTCAATGTTGCTTTGTCCCACACTCTTCAACAGTAGTTATCTTTGAAAGCAAAAATCAAAGTCTTTCCATTTTTAATATCGATGAATCACATGAATGCTCTATTTTGTGGGAGGGAACTAAATGTTCGTTGGATTTAAGGATAGATTTTTCTGGACAAATGTACATGAAATATTGATGGGCTCTGACATAGATTAGATCTATGTAAAGCACTTAGTGGTGAAAATAAAAATAGTACACATTTTCTATCAGAGACCACAAAGTGGTACCACTGAATATGTTCTGTTCAACGTGTAACTAAGAATTGAGAATTAAGGATTGGATTAAGAAGCATCAGTTACTTTTGGATCTGTACATGTTTCTTTTGGCTCATTTTCTAATAAGAAAGTTTCACAGTAAAACATCCAAAATTTGTTCACTAAGGACAAAGGAAAGTAGAATGAACACACAAATGACATTTCTCATACCCTCTTGAAATTTCTGAAAGTCTGTTTTTTATTGTAGTCTTTGTGAATTAGCTCTTGGTTGACTGACTATGAGAAAACAGCTTTAGGGGAGTAGATTATAAATGATCATATATCGTATATGATTTAGTTTAAGATTTATATTCTGATTTAACCCTGTGCTCAAGGTAGCTTACGAAGAATTGCTACCTCAATTTGGCTGAGAAATAGTGACTGGCTAGAGCACTGTCAGCAAACCTATGGCATGTGTGCCAGAAGCGGCACGCGAAACCATCCTGCGAAGAATGCGCGGCCTCACTGGCTCCTCTGCTGCATTCCTGTGCACACAAATGCCAGTCAGCTGGCTGTCACACACGCAGGAGCGGCAAAACCTGGAAGAGGGGCGTTCCGTTGCGCATGCCGGCACTCAAACTTCCAGGTTTACGTCGCACACATGCGTGATGGCCAGCTGTTCATTGGGCGTGTATCCATGCTGAAAATCAGAAGTTTGGGTGCTGGCCCGCACATGCGTGACAGACAGCCACTCTTCCGGGTATTGGTGCTCCTGCGTGCGTGAAGGGGCTGCGCTTTCCTTGTGGGATGGTTTCACATGCCATTCCCAGCACACAGGCTGGCATGCGGGCATGGAAAAGGTTTGCAATTGCTGGG
>JANHFM010001413.1:162487-178605 GCA_032468115.1 Grayia smithii | reverse complement strand
ATTAAGTGAATGTGCTCCTCAGAGTTTCCTTTTCAATTGTCTCCATTTGAATTGTTAAATGTATTTGTCAAATTTCAAATGACTACATTTGACTGTAAGTAAACTATTTTCTTTCAACTGAAAAGAAAATGTACTCTATTTTACCATGGAAAACCTAGGTTAAACTTTATATTGCTTTTTAAATTTAGTCTTCTGTGTGTATTGCTTTATAGTTAGCATATACATTGTATTAAAATAACTAATGAATACTAATAAAATTTGACAAAGAAGCATCAATAATCTGTGAAAGATTCAAGGTCTAGTAATGATAGTCAAGGGACAGAGGAAAAATAGCACCAATTAAATATAAAGATATAAATATAAAATATATATTTTTATATACAAAAATATAAATATAAATCACAAGCCCAGCAACCCGTGTTGGAATAGAAGATATTGAAATGATAGATAGTTTCTGTCTTTTAGGATTGACTAGCAATGTGAAGGAACAAGAAATCAAGAGGTATGCTGTTGACTAGCATTTAATTTAGGGTAGCCTTAGAAAATGTATATGGATACCCTCTATACTAGGGGTCTCCAACCTTGGCAACTTTAAGACTTGTGGACTTCAGCTTGCTGGCTGAGGAATTCTGGGAGTTGAAATCCACAAGTCTTAAAGTTGCCAAGGTTGGAGAGCCCTGCCCTATACTAACAAAGATTGACATCAGGCAAACAACAGTTTTCCTTGTGGAAGTAAAAGATGAAGAAACCAGATACTGTGAGATCTTTTTCAACTTTGTTGTTAGAGAAGACTCTCGAAAATAGCATTCATAATCCAAAAAACAAATGGAATGGATCATAGGACAGTCCAGAGCTCTCACCCAAGTGACTAGGTTCAAATTACCAAAATGTGGACATATTATGTGAAGGCCTAGTTCTCTGGGAAAGGTGGAAAGAAAGAAGATGACGAACAGCAAGGCAGATGGATTCAATTACTGGGTGCACATTGAAAGACCTGCAGGGCCAGGTTGGGAAGGGGTCATCCTGAAGCAGATCTATCTAGTTGCTAAAACTGAACACCAACTTCAAAACACATAATCAAATTGAACTGAGCTAATTTAGACAGATTTGTGAGATTCAAGATTCAAGATTGATGAAAAGTCTTAAATTATTCCAATATTGAAACATAATGAAATCCATGAAAGATGGTGCTCCTGAGCAAACTTATTTGCTCTAATGAATTGCTGTCCACAATAATTGCAACAGATATTTAATGACTATTTCACTCCAACAGCCTCATTTGAATTTTAAAACACGTGAATTGGATACTTCAATGTAATTTTTAAGAATTGCTTTTTTTTTCTTGGCCACTAGATGGAGACATTATCACAGAAATAAGGCAGAGGTATTTTTGGATTTTTTTTTTAGTGCTACTGGTTCATTGTTTTAATTGAATGCAGTCTTTAGAATTTTCTTATAACAGTTGCCAATTGCTGATGTGCAGTCAGTTTTAAGCCATATTAAAACAGAAGCTAGTGAGTGAAAAATTCTATGAGAATAGGAGAGCCCTGAGGCTCATCTATTCCAGAAATAAGGCCCTGGTTTCTGGCAATAAGATTGAGGTGAAGCAGTAGCCTCATTTCACCAATTGATATCAGGATGAAAGCATGTGCTCTTTTGAATCCAGAATAGCTGCTGAATGTATTTTCTTCCCATAATCTGCTTGATGCTCTTTTTTGTGCTATGTAGGAAACAAAATTTCACCAATTGTGAGTACTGTTAACTAAGTGTTCCATGAAGATTTTTTTTTGGCCTTACATTGCAACAGCAGCATTTTGTCATTCTAACCCCCCACCCCACCTGTATAAGTTGGGCTAAACAGCTTGTTAATGGCTAGTCTCTTTAAGTACCATGCATCATGAAACATTCAGTGATCAGGTTCGGTCATAAAATCAAAACTGACAGTAAACTATAAACGATAGAGGCAAGAAGAAGCTAAAGGAAAGAATTTTCCTCTCCAGAGCCTCATGAGAAAGAAAATGGCAGCGGTGGTGGATGAGAACCAGAAAGTACAGAATAGGTTAGAAAGGACAGTTTAATAGGATGTGGAAAGGTTTTGAACTCATGCTGATGATGTTCAAAGAAATACCTTGATATGTATTTGATTTTACGTAAGTGCATTTTTCCCCCTTTCCTGGTTTTGGTTGCTAAATTTGTTCAGTGTGTCTATGGTTCAATCAGATATTTAAAGCCATTGATACAGTTATTTATATGCAGGGTTTTGGGATGAATGGAATATTATGTAACTTTGTCAGAAGTTTGTTTAGAGAAGTATAGATTCATTGAAAGGAATATATCAATTCAGCAAGTGTACTATCTTGTATTGAAAAAGCAGACTATTGTCCTGGCTTTCCCTCCCAAATGTGTATTATGCAAAATATACTGAAGATTTCCCCCCTCCCCCATTCTGATAGGAACATTCTTAAGATGCATCCAGAAAACTATAGAATTTTTTTTTTGGTTGGAAAAATGCCTTCCATGTTTATGGGCTGCTCTTTTGCCCTCAATCCCTAGTTTTGTTTTGAATGTGCAAAGCAAAGAACTGAAATGTTTGCTTATTCGAGAAACCGTTTATGTGGTTGGCCCTGTTCATGCTCTAATTTCCTCTTGCAGGGAAGGAAGAAGTAAATGGCATGAGAAGGGAATGAATTATCACATACTAGCTGAGGACTAATTCCCTTGTAAGGGAAGTGATTATGACAAGCAAATGTTCCTGATGCTTTTACGTGAGCTTCGTAATTGCAGTTATATTTTTTCTTCAATTTTGTCTTCTAGGTGTTCATTGTACGCATGGTTTCAATCGTACTGGATTTCTTATCTGTGCCTTTCTGGTTGAAAAGATGGATTGGAGGTAATTTTTTATAGAATAGATAACACTTGGGCGATATTATAGCAATAATAACATAATTACATTATTGTACATATGTCATCAACATAATCAATTATGGATAATTTTTGCTACTTATTGCTAGTGGGGTATACAAATTAAAGTAGCTATAAAACATAATAAAAGTAAGGAGACCCTGTGGATTTTTCTCTGCTAGTCATTGCTGACTATAGGGGGCAGTGCTTATCTCTGTTTCAAGGGCATTGAGCCAGGACTGTCCATAGTCATGTGGCCAACATGACATCATGGAGTGCTGTTACTTTCCCATGGAAGTGGTACCTATTTAATCTACTCACATTTGCACGGTTTTGAACTGCTAGGTTGGCAGGAGCTGGGGTGAGGACAGGATCTTACCCTATCGTGTGGTGCTTGGGTCTTGAATCTGGGCATCTGGCTTTTCAGCTCACAAGACCAGTGTCTTAACAACTGATCAACCGCCCTACCCCATAAAACGAAATATTTTGTGTTATATAGTATTTTCCAACTTTCCAGTATAACATCGAGGCAAAATAATATTTCTAAGTATTCTTTGATAGATTTTATTATTGCCAGATATAAATATTTAGCTTAATTTGTTTCAAGACTGATCTAGATTTTTAGAAATTTTTTTGACATATTTCAGATGTTCTGAAGGTAATTTTGACTTGGTGTCTGTTTTTGGTCTGAAATTTGGAAAAAAAAATCTTTTTCCTTAGTCTACCATTACCATTGCTGTTATCATTAACTTTGTGTGATACGAAACTTGATCAGATTCATAATATTAATATTATTCAGAATATATCATATTTTTCAGAGTATAAGACACACCAGAGTATAAGACGCACCTAGATTTAAGTATTCCTTGTCAAGTTTGAAGACTTCTGGGTTAGGGCAAGGATCTTCAAACCTGACAGCAGAGCCGCCTGCTGAGCCGCTGCAATTGTCGCTCATCTTCCGCCGTCATCTGCCGAGCTGCCCCCCCTTTACCACAATTGCTGCTCACCTTCCACCTTTGCCTGCCTAGCTGCCTGCCGAGCAGAGAGGCGATCGGCGCATCCAAAGAGTTTTTTTGCGTTCTGGGGATTGGGTGCTCGCCTCGCGCCCGATCCATCAAGGTGACCACAGCAGTATGACCCAAGTGTGGCAAGCACCCGATTCCCAGAAACACAAAAAACTCTTTGGACGCACTGATCGCTTCTCCCCTCGGCAGGCAGCTTGGCAGGCGACAGCGGCGATTGTGGCGAAGGGGGGTGGCTCGGCAGGTGGCTTGGCAGGTGACAGTGAGCAGTGATTGCGGCAAAGGGGGGGGCGGCTAGGTAAGCAGCTTGGCAGGCAATGGTAGAAGGTGAGCGGTGATTGCGGCGAAGAGGGAGCAGCTCGGCAGGCAGCTCAGCAGGCGACAGTGGAAGGTGAGTGGTGATTGCGGCGAAGCGGGAGGAGGCTCGGCAGGCCACTCGGCAGGCCACTTGGCAGGCAACGACGGGAAGGTGAGCGGCGATTATGGTGGAGGGGAGGGCGGCTCGGTAGGCAGTTTGGCAGGCAACATTAGGTGTATAAGATTCACCCAGATTTTCACCCTCTTTTCGGGGGTAAAAAGGTGCGTCTTACACTCTGAAAAATACGTAAATATTATCTAATACGTACTTGACAAAATAAATAAATAAAATAAATGGTGGCTTACAACTATTTTTTTTTGTTTTCCAACAACTTTTTGAATTTCATGAACTATTTATAAACATTGTCATATAGCAGGAGAGTGAGTGACAGTATAATGAACAAGTCATAAAACTAAACACCGAGTTCTCTTTCTCTTCTAGAAATGCTGCTGTTAGGGCAATAAATGTTTAATAGAAAAGCAGACTTCTACTTTCTCTTCTCTCCAGTCTATACAGGTAGTTCTTGACTTATAACCACAATTGAGCCCAACATTTTTGTTGCTAAGTGAGACATTTAAGTGAATTTCACCCCATTTTATGACCTTTCTTGCCACAGTTGTTAAGTAAATCACTGCAGTTCAGTGGTGGGATTCAAATTTTTTTACTACCGGCTTGGTGGCGTGGCATGGCTTGGTGGGCGTGGCAGGAGAAGGATACTGTAAAATCTCCATTCCCTGCCTAGTCCATTTTCTCCCAATCAGCTGGGACTTGGGAGGCAGAGGACAGATGCGGGCAGGACGAGTCAGAGGTGGTATTTACCGGTTCTCTGAACTACTCAACATTTCTGCTACCAGTTCTCCAGAACTGGTCGGAACCTGCTGAATACCACCTCTACTACAGTTGTTAAGTTAGTAACATGATTGTTCAGTGAATCTGGCTTCCCCCTTGACTTTGCTTGTTGGAATTTCTCAGAAAGTGATCACATGATCCAGGGACACGCAACTATCACAAATACGAGTCAGTTGCCAAGTGTCTGAATTTTGATCACATGACCACGGGGATGCTGAACAGTTGTAAGTGTGAAAAACTGTCATAAGCCATGTTTTCAGTGCCTTTGTAATTTTAAACAGTCACTAAATGAACTGTTGTAGATCGAGGACTACCTGTAGTTTTATTCCTGTAGCATTTTTTTCCTTCTTTTCTTGAGTGGCCTTAGTTGCTACCCTTTGTTGCCTAGCAAAGTTCTGGAAAAACAGATCAACAATGAAATTCACAAGAGTCCAGTGATAGAGCTGAATAGGTCAATGAGACCTGTCCATTTCATTCAGTGAAAATATAATAGAGTCATTTTGCTTTATTCCCATAATTTGAATTTTGTCCCAATCTAACATATCCTGCCGATTTTAGAAAACAATTTTTTGTAACCGCCCCCCCCCCCCACTTAAGGTTAAAAGAAAGTAAAACAAAGAAAAGCACATTTAAACAAACCTCAGCCTACAACGATATAGAAATGATTTTAAGAGAAACGCAAACCTTTTACATATCTATGAAAAGTATTCAAGAGCCAGTTGGATGTAGTGGTGAATGCTTCAGACTAGGAATTGGGAGACCCAGAGTTCTAGTCCTGCCCCAGGCACAAAGCCAGCTGCCTGACCTTCCTTTGAAAGGAGTGCATTGCAATGTGTGGGATGTGTAAGAAGTACTTTTTCTTTGAATCATTAAATCAGCCAGATCTTTTTCTGGGCTTGTGCAGCTGCTGCTTGTGGCATATTAAATATTAATGTGCTTTATTTTGGCATAATGGACTAGAGGATATTCCATCAGAAATTTGAAGTATAATACTAAATTGGCAGGCATATAATAGGAGGGGAAGGAAGGGTGAAAATTGACATTACATGAGAAAGAAGGGGGACTGTTTTTAACGGTGGCTGCATGACAGATTGTAGAAGGAAGGAAGGCCAGTTATGCATGTGCATATGCTTTCATAACTGCATCATTAGCATGATAAAAGATGTGGCTGCTTTAAAGATGCAAAGAGAGGTACTTATTATGCCCTCATGCTTGAAAATAACCTCTTCTAAAGAATAGCTGACATTAACAGACCCTCTGCTGAGCAAATTGCTTATTCCAGGGTGACCAGTTTTTGTAAAAAGGGTAATCTTATACATACCCAGGGATAAATCTATTTTATTCAAGAACTAAATGCGATCTGTGCTCTGTATGTGATATAGAAAGGTGAAAGATTTGAAAATACTGCATTTGTATCTAACTACTTGAAAAAATCATCTTGAGATGGTGGTATGTGGTATTAGCAGTGTGGCTTGGGTACACAGTTGTATACACTGAAATAGTGTTCAGTTGTTGTCCTTGATACGATTTAAAATTTCAAGATCCTTGAGACATATTTTTACATTTTATTCAGATAATTTGAAGATTTTATCCAGGAAAAGTTAGGATTTTAGGAATACTGTTTCTTTGTCATATGCTCAAATTGGGAGGTTCTTGGAGAACCTATATTGCTTCTCTACAATAATTAAATGTTGAATGCCAGCAGTAACTAATTTTTATGTTCTTAATTTTTTCACACTTCAGTGGTGTCTAGACACCTATTAATAATATTTTACAGTAGCTCCTGTAATAGTTGCAGTTTGTATTTAATTACATTCTCTCTTTTTTTTTTTGGCATTCTCAAGGCATGCCATTTCTCAAAAAAAAAAAAAGTCATTGCTTAGTGCTAAAGATGGTCGTCTTCTTTAATTTGGAATCACAGTCAAGTGGAGAGGTCTTTAGCAGAAAGTGAGAAAGTGACATCCTGCCCCACTGTTTTAGGAAGCTCTTCACTAGGTGTAAGTTTTGTATGTTTGGGTTCTGCGGAGATCACCAGATTCCATTTTTTTGTATGTATGTTTTTTGTACAGTGTATTTTACTGTACTAAATCCTTCCTGCCTAATACTCTGTTATGGTTTTAAGTGTTCAAAGGCGTCCCGTGGCTTTGTTTTGGTGAATATTTCAGTGGATTTTATGCTTACTATATTTAGAATTAAAGTTTTCTAGTTTTATCATTTAGCTGTCAGTGTGCCTTTTATGCCACTGAGGGGAGATGCTTCTCCTAATCAGAAAACTGTTTTATTGTGTTACACATTTTACTTGAATTATTTATATGCTGCCAGATTTTAATTTTATGTTCCTAAAGCTCCCTAGATTACAATCCGAAAACACTAAATACAATTATTTTGTATCTACTGTAGATCTAGTATATTGTTGGAACCATTTTGAATTGAGTAGCATACAAGATATGGTAGCCAAATGAATAAATTAATAATTGTAGTTCTTGTTTTTTTCTGCTCACCTTTGGCTGACAATCTAACAGATTTAAAGTATTTTATAAAAATGGTAGAAAGGGTGGAATCTAGGGGAGAATGTCTTCAAGATAATAGTTTAACAGAATTGTCACATTTTGGAAAGTCTCCTTTGTTACAGCGCTATTTCAAATAGACATTTAGTGTTTATCTCTATTTATGAGAATACATTTCCTCCAGAATACTCTATTACCATTTATTTCTTAGGCATGTGCATGTAGAAGAAATATAGATGCAAAATGCTGATATGGATTTTATAGCTTGTTTAAGAAAAAGAGCATCATACCAATAATTATTTGGGGAGCTTTGTTGTATTTTCTTCTTTAGCTTTTTTTCCAAAGCAGTTGTATTCCATGAAATGCAAGGCTGTTTATTTTGTAATTAAAACGTAATATATATTGGCAATTTCTTTTATAATTTTGCTCCCTTATTTCCACCAAAAGTATACTATTAAAAAAAAACCAACCTACTTTAGTATGTTAAGACTGAAACCCATGCGGATTTTCTAATATATATTTTGGTTTCTTTTGACAGTGTCATATTTTCTTGACACATTTTGAAAGATCCATTACTGTTGCAGGATATGTTGGGAACCCGAGATTTAGTAATTACTAGTTAGGGATTATGTTTATTTATTTTAAAATATTTAGAATTTTAAAAATATTTTCCTTGCTTTTAGGCAAGCATACTATCAAAGTGACTTGGGTTTATATAAAAAAATAAGGAAAAAAGAATTGTGAAGGAGGATAGAAAAAAAAAACAAGCTTGGTTTTCCTGTGTTTACCAGTAGGAGTAAAGTCTCCTTTGAGCTAAGCTTAACTCCTGGTGAACTCATGGAGTTTTTTTGAGCGGTGATACAGAAGTGGTTTGCCATAGCCTTCTTCCCAGATTTTGCTTTTTGCTTTTACTTTCCAGCTTAGTCAACAGGCCTAGGGATTTCTTGGTTCCTATCTGAACACAAACCTGGTTTATTTGTGCTTAGTTTTTCATGATCAGCCAAGGTTAGCCACCTACATGGCTAAATGTTATGGTTGTATGGTTTTTTTCTGCTGATGACCCTTCAGGGAGGGACAAAGGGAGCTACTTCTTGATAGAAGAAAAAATCATTTTGTTTCTGTTGTTCTGCATGGCCAGTGATAATTCATGATTCATGAATTGCTCTGTGATCTCAGTGAAATCTTTGTACGCCTTAACTTTCTATGGTTTGGGAGACGTTTTGAAATACAGTTTTTTGTATTATTTTACAGACTTACTTAAGTTCTTTGTGCCACAGACCTCTTTTGAGTTTCTGGTAAAACGTATGGACCCTTTCTCAGTAAAATGTATTTAAATGCATAAAATTAAATGTATAGATATGTATTGTATTTCAGGTAATCCTTGGGTTATATGACCATTCGTTTACTGTATTGTTTGAAGTTACAACAGCACTATGGAATGGTACTTATGACCGGTTCTTGGAGTTCCAGCTGTTGCAGTATTCTTGTAGTCACGTGGTTATGATCTGGTTGTTTGCTGCCCAGCTCATGATTACAACATTATAGAAGCTGCAATCATGTGATATTGCCATTGTTTCTTGCTGGCTTCCCACAAGCAAAGTCAATGGGGAAGCTGGCAGGAAGTCAGAAGTTGTGATCAGATGTGGTTTTCACTTACGGTAATATCCCCTGTGGTCCTTAATTATGATGACAAACGAAATTGCTGGTAGTAAGTTATGTGGTCACAGGATGTTGCATTTTATGATCATACTGCTTAGTGACAGAAATTCTGGTCCCAATTGCTATCATAACTCAAAAGCTACCTATATAAAAGAAATGAGTTGTAATTATGGTTTGTCATGCTGTTCTGATTAACAGATAATCTAATTTATTAGATAATAAACAGATAATTTATTCTGATAAATAATGTTTAGACTGGATTTGGCATTTTTATCCACTTATTGAGTCCTTCCCAAGAACCTGGGATAGGCATATTTTTATTTGATGGAATTAAAGGTATCATTGTAGATGTAAGCTGTTCTAAGTAAAGCTGCCTTTTACAATTATTAATTCCTGATTGTTGTTTTTAATCTTGGTTATTTCTTGTAAGCTGCTCAGAGTCTCGTTAATTAATCAATTAAATACATATGCTGCTCAATTCTCAGCAATCCCAGTTTACAAATTATTTAGCTATGTATTGTTCAAGTTGGGTAGTCAAGCAATTATTTATGTTATTTATTTATTTTATTTAATTTATATCCCACCCTTCTCCCGAAGGACTCGGGGCGGTGTACAGAAAAGTAAAACAGTAAAAACAGATAAAAATTAGATTAATATTAAACCATAATTAAAATCCCATAAGATTAAAAGAAACCCAATTTCCTCAGCCTATCGGCTGAAACAGCCACATCTTCAGGTCTCAATGGAAGGATCGTAGATCGGGGCGGTCCAAAGGTCGGTGGTCAACCCATTCCAGAGGGTCGGTGCGCCCACAGAGAACGCCCTCACCCTAGGCGCCACCAACCGACATTGTCTGGCCAGTGGCATCCTGAGGAGGGCAGCCCTATGTGAGTGTACGGGGCGGTGGGATAGTGGCAGAAGGTGGTCCTGCAAGTACCCTGGGCCGATGCCATGTAGGGCTTTATAGGTAAGCACCAGCACCTTGAAGTGGATCTGGAGGACCACCGGCAACCAGTGCAGCTCGTGCAGGAGAAGTGTCACACAGGAGTAACGGGAAGCTCCTGCATTCTGCACCAGCTGGAGCATCCGAGTGCATCTCAAGGGCAGCCCCATGTAGAGGGCGTTGCAGTAGTCTAGACGGGAAGTAACCAGTGCATGAGTGACTGTACGAAGGGCATCCCGGTCTAGGAAAGGGCGCAAGTGCCGCACCAGGCGAACATGGGCGAAGGCCCCCCTGGTCACGGCCGTCAAATGGTCTTCTAAAGACAGCCGTGAATCCAGGAGGACTCCTGGGTTGCGAACTCCCCTCCCATCAAATGATGGGGCCTCTAGACTCTGAGATGCCGGCAACCACAGCCACTCAGTCTTGGAGGGGTTGAGTTTGAGCCTCTTTCTACTCATCCAGACCCGTACCGCCTCCAGGCATCGGGACATCACGGAAAGGGCATCCCTGGGATGGTCCAGGGTGGAGATGTACAACTGGGTATCATCTGCATATTGATGATACCGCACCCCGAAACCGCGAATGATCTCATCCAGCAGCTTCATGTAGATGTTAAATAGCAGGGGGGAGAGGACCGACCCCTGAGGCACCCCACAAGAGAGGGACCTCAGGGATGACCTCTGCCCCCCCGCCCATACAAACTGCGAGCGACCCGAAAGATAGGAGGAGAAACACTGAAGAACAGAATAAATAAATACAATTCAAATGTAGATATGAAAATATTACAACAATAACAAATATGTGCTTTAGTAATATTGTGTGCTTCTTTATTACATCAATAACAAAGGCACATACTTGTAAATAATCGTTTTAGATACCTACACTTTATTGAAGTTAAGAAACAGTTTTGGGAGTCTGCAGCCAGTAAATTGGTTTTTTGCCTGTATATATTATTGAATGAAAAATTAAGTGATAGTTAAAGGTTAGTTAAAATAAAATAGTATTTTTTGCTATCCAGGTTCATGGGTCCCATGACATCTATTCACGACCCTCAGGGAAGCCTCAGTTAAGAACGCTCTCAATATAGCCTTGACAGTGTAGTAAGAACTGCTGTGAGATTTTATGGGAGCCAGTTGGGAATATTTGATGTTGACTCTTGGATCTGACTGCTCTGTCCTCTTGGTTTTTTGGAGCTATTTCTGATTTTTTTCTTTTCACGCCTATGTTGTCTCACACAATGTCACTTTTTTTTTTTGCAGTATTGAAGCTTCTGTGGCTATATTTGCTCAAGCCAGACCGCCTGGTATCTACAAAGGTGACTATTTGAAAGAACTCTTCCGTCGTTACGGTGATGTGGCTGATACGCCAGCACCACCACCTTTACCAGAATGGTGCTTTGAGGAAGATGAGGAAGATGGAGAGGAGGATAACTGCAAACTGGGAACTCCATCAGAAGCTTGCTCGTCAACTTCCTTTTCTGGCAGAAGAAGAAAAGAACACTTAAAGCTGGTAATGATGAACTAGAGCATAATATAATATGTTCTTGAACTCGTTTTAAATATGTTATTGTAATTACTTTTTTTTTTAATATGTGCCTTCAAGTCAGAATTGATTCCTGGCAACTACCCGGGTTAGTCCCTGCAGTTTTATTGTTAAGGCACCTGGTTGGAAATCAAAACACTGAATTCTAGTACTGCTTTAGACATTAAGTCGTCTGGATAACCTTGAGCCAGTCACTCTTTCTTGACTCTAGAAATAAAACATTGGCAAGCCAGTTATGAAAATATTGTCAATGTTAATAGAGCATGCTAAATTTAAACTATTCAGAACCTGATAAATTACCCACCATTTCATAACCTTAGCATTCTGATTTCCCCATTGTATTGTACATGCTGTACTGAAACCACAGAGTTGCTGCTGAAATACAGGGTTAAAACAAGAAGTACCTCTCCTTTAAAGAGTGCTGGTAGAATACAGCTAGTGCAATTAACATACAAGATGGCTATGTTGTTTAAGGTACCAAATTTGTATCAACTGCACATTTCTCTTAATCTAGCATTCATTTCATGCTTGGTAGACCCAATACGGGAGATGAGATGGGATCTCATTTTGATAGAAGAAAAAAAAGTTAGAAGTTTTGAGCCCTTTGGTTTCAGCTGTAATAGTTTAGAGTGTAGTATTTTGCTGATAGCGTTAAGAGAAGAAATCCCTGATCGGTAAGACGAAGTTGCATACTGAATTTGGGGTCCAGGATTGGAAGGTAGTGAAATATTAATTTAGTTAATAAAATATACTGCCAAACTCCAAACAACTCTGGGTAGCTTCCAGTAAAGTACCATAATATGAAAAGAAAACGATCAGGCACAGAAGAAAAAAACACAATATACCAAAGAAAAAGAACTTAACAAATCTACCCCAAGGCCTGGAAAAGCAGCCAAATTTTCAGAGAGTTTTGGAATATAAGAATATTTCAAAACTTAGGATGTTCTAAATAACTGTTTTGGTTGTTTGTCCGCCTTCCCTTTCCATATTCAATGTGGTTTTTTTTCCTTTTCACTTTCTTTATCAGCCATAAATACTTCTATTCTAAAAGTTATAATAAATAAATAAAAGGCTTGCACACATGTTAAATTAATACAAATTTTGATTACATTTCTAATTCTGCTGCTACTGTTATTTAATATTGCACAATTAAAAACTAATGGTTTTAGTTACAAGTATAATGCTTTTACATTTTGTTAAAAAGGAATACAACAACTGATAAATCTGAATGATAATGGTAAATTGTTTTTTTAAAAAATGAAGAATTAACTCTTCTTAAAAGAATTAGGAATGAACGTAATCATATTAAGTCATAATTGGCATTCTAATGGTTTTTATGTGATTTATTTTTGAAAGAGCTTTGAATTTTTAGTTAGTGAGTAGGATTTTCTAGCTAGCCAAGATATTAAAAAATCTGTGTTTATTAAATTAGTATACAAACTTCATATAATTTTGGATGTTTTATGTGGTTTGTCAAGCAATATGTGTATTAATAAATCTTTTTTCTGATTTTCTGCTAGACCTAAAAGATAGAATCTAAGGTCACATCATTAACCAGATGAAGAAGAGTAAGGTTTTAGATAATTCTGCAAACCTGATGTTTTGGAGAATACATTAGATATTTGTACTGTGGCGATAGTGAAGGTGGGGTGCAGTTGTGTTGAGAACTGTAAGGACATTGGATTCCACCAGTTCTACCAATGAAGGCTTTTTATTAACAAAGCACAATAATTTAATCTTACCTGGGAGGAAGAGAGGGCTCTCGCTCTGCCTCTGTCTACCTTTACGTCTACATCTCTGCTTCTGCCTCTGCCTACATCTTTGCCTGTCTCTGTCTCTATCTACATACACACACTTGATGATACATTGGGCTGATTCCTCAATGCCTAACACATTCTTGCCAGATTCCCCAATACCTTCAACAGTGACAGAGCTTCTAATGTACTGCCTTCACTGCAACAGTTTTTAAAAGTCCAGGTACATATTTAGAAATGTATCTGCCTTGAAAATAGCCCATGTTGAACTGTATAGCAGATTCAAACAGCAAGGGTTGACCACAAGAAATATTTTACGACATTTTGTATTATGCCACAAAATATTTTATAAAATGTGCCAGTTTTCAATGCCACAAGAGTCATGGGTTCCAGATTTTGGACACATTCTGTGAGTTAGCCTGTTTGAGGTATTTTGATTCAAAATTGTTGTCCTCTGATGTGCTGTTTTGCCCAGTTAAAGGCTACACATGGACAAACCGAAAAGTGCTAGTAGTATATAGATAGTAAATGTGCATTGGGGAATGCAGCCAGGAAATGTAATATGAGATGCTATTTAGTAACAAATATGACTTTGACTTTCAATGATAAGTAGTTCTGCTTCACAGGTTCTACATTTTTAACACTGGTGGATATTTAGTTCTTATAATAGCTACTACGATAGTAGAAAACTACAGTGTTACTGCAAACAAAGCATATTGTACGTAACTACTGGGTTTGAGTGACTTGATGACCATGAGAGGATTTTTTTTAACCCCCACCCCCTGGACAGTATTTGTATTTTTGTGCTGTGATTTTGATTCATTATCTTTGTGTCCAACTTCAGGATAGAAGTAAAAAAAGACCCAGCTGGACAGAAATTACTGGATTATCCATTAAAAAGAAGGCTAATGGTCAAATAAGCTTCTTGATAATTTTAATTCAAAGGGGAAAAGATTTGAAAAAAAAAACAGATAGTTTGGTAGATTCATTTAACTTAGTTTTCCAGCTTTTCCAGCACTCTTTATCCTGGGGAAGGCATAGAAATATGCTTGATATGCTTATCAAAGTGACATTTGAGGAACATATTAGAAGAAAGTGAAATCTCCTACATTATTTTTATTATGTACATGTGCAGAGTATATTTGAGATGGAAGATAGTGTGGCTTAACAAGTAAAATGTGTATCCCTTTGGTTTAAAGCAACTTTACCTTTTATATGTTTTGCTAAAAGCAGCTTTATAGGGCTGCTTTAGAGAAAAAGTATTCATTTTCATAGCTAGAAATATGAATTAAAACTTGATGTGATTTCAGTTTAGATCACTTTTAGGCATAAATTAAAATTACCGGTAGGCCTGTAGTTAATTTTACTTAGTATGATTCCATTGTAATTTATGCAGAAAGTATAATGAGGTGAAGGATGATACATTGCCCAGATTCCTAAGAGGTATTTCTGTTCAATGTATATTATATTTTATTTTTCAAAGAAGGATTATGATGTGCATTTTTAATATGAAACCAGTCCTGTTTCCCATTGTAATTCTTTTCCCTAGATTTAAAATGTGTCTTGACAGTTTCATTTAACTTTTGTATACAATACCCTATATTGGTAATGTAACGTAATAAAGCTTTCTCAATCTTCCCTATTATCTGGGGATGACGAGGGTGGTCATTCATTAGATATTTAGGGCTCTGGACAGGAAAAACCTAATCAAAAGAATGGTGTACAAAATAGATCAGATTCCAAAACTTTCAAGGAAGGAATTCTGTTTTGAGTTAAAATGTCCTCTATTAAAATCAATACATTTATAAGCTAAGGAGAATAGGCAAAAAAATCCTGCTGATGATGTTTCCTAGTTTAGTAATGAAATGTTCAGAAACTAAATTGAAACAAGTTTGGGGAGTAAACCACTGCCAAAATCTAAAACCCAGGCTACAAGTATTTTCTATTATTTTAAAATTTCCTCTGTTGAATTCAGAAGAGATGTTCAGAAGTATTTTGATATTGATATGACCATACTAGAAGCCTTCTGAGTCTGAAACAACTCCATTGAGCTTGAATCAATCTCATTTCAGTCACAGATGTTGGTTTGAATATGAATGAATTACTCTAGAAGCATTTTGATCAGTTTCATACACAAATCAGGTGGGGAAAACGAAAACGAAAACCCCCCATTCTTCCAATTTCATTTAGAAAAGACCCTGTAAAGAGTTTAAAAGATTCAGCTGGTTTATGCATTTCTGAGGAGGAGCATTCTGGAAATCAGGCGGCCTAATGATGAAAAAGCATATTTCATCTATGTCTTCATTTGTAATTAGTGACCAACAAAATTATATAGAGACAATAATACAAGGCTTTGTCATGTATAGATCATCTGTTGCCTCATTTCAAGGTGGCTGCTCAATATTTGGCTGTTATATAGGTAATGGTATGTTTTGTATTTGTAAGATGAACATTGACATAAAACTCATGTGTTTTGCCAGGATTTTTTTTTTTTTTTTAAATTCCGTTTATACCCCGCCCTTCTCCGGAGACTCAGGGCGGCTTACAACTTTTTTGAGCACAACTTAATGTGCTCAGCAAATC
>JANHFM010001413.1:103578-114902 GCA_032468115.1 Grayia smithii | reverse complement strand
GAATAGAATAGAATAGAATAGAATTCTTTATTGGCCCAGTGTGATTGGACACACAAGGAATTTGTCTTGGTGCATACGCTCTCGGTGTACATAAAAGAAAAGATACATAAAAGAAAAGATAAATCACATATGATCCATCATTCTGAAGCAGGATGGAGGTGCTTTCCATTTTAAAATTACTTTTGGCTTCTGAGAGCTCTAAAGGGTTAAACTGGAGATGAGGCCAAAAATTATTTCGGCATTTTTAATCAAACTGGTTCTCTGCTGCATAAAAGATTTGCCTGGTTCCTGATGCAAGCTAAAGCCCTGATCTTGAGGATGTAATCATTGTACGTGTTTGTAATTTAGATCTTGAGAATAATCTCTGCCAGAATTTGCATTTGCACATTAAATCTTGGGAGGCCCAGAATCATTTGTGTCTTCAAGACACAGCCTACAGTAGCAAATATTTCTCCTGCACAGCCTCATGCGACCAACATCTACTTGGGCTTTACTCGTGCTTTGCAGGGAGCTGTCCAGCAACCGTTGACAAACTGCCTTATTACTGAGACATGAAAAAGGGCTGTTCTCTCGCCAGACTGTTAAGCTAGAGGCAACTGTGCAAGATAACTGCAACAGCCACCAGGCTGCAAAGTTTTAAAAAGTGATGGATGAATCTATTCATTGTTATTTCCATCTTTTTTTTCCCCATTCTATTGATCTGGTTAGAGCATCCGTTGGAGAAGTTTTAAAACTAAATATATGTTTTTTACTGGATATTTTTTATTGCGAGCCGCCCCAAGTCCTTCGGGAGAAGGGCGGCATTCAAGTCTAAATAAAATAAAAATAAAATAAATAAATAAATAATTAAAAAATAAATGCACTTACATCTGCAAGCAATAGAGAACATTTGATATCCTACTTTTCCTAATAAATACAAGGAGAGGGGTTTTTTTTAAAGCCTTAAATTATTTTCACATCTATTTTAAAACAGTTGAAGAAGCACCTCATAAAATTTAATCCCTGTTTGAAAATATACAGGATCTGCAAAAATAACGGAATAAATTGTGGTTCTGACATACTGGTTCAAAAGTGCAAAATGCCTTTCGCTGGAGAAATATTTGATCGTCACGTAGTCAAAACTGTTGTGTCCTTCTTTCTAGACTATCAAAAATTTCATTTCCTTTATGTTGAACTTGGATTCATCTATGTCAATGTTTCTTATCTTCACAAACTTTAAGATCTGTGGACTTCAATTCCCAGAATTCCCAAAATTCCCAGAATTCCCAAAATTCCCAGAATTCTCAAAATTCCCAGAATTCCCCAGACAACCATGTTAAGCTGGGGAATTCTGGGAGCTGAAGTCCACACATTTTGAAGCTGCTGAGTTTGAGAAACACAGATCTATGTTGTTCTCTGGTTTCCCACGACTTTCTTCTTCTTCTTCTTTTCCAACATTAGCACTGAATTACTAATCAAACCTGATCTCGCTTAGCTTCCTGTGATCAACCAAAGTCAGTTATGACTTTGTCATATTATAAATATTTGGAGCCTGTGGCTTCCCAAAATACTGTTCTTGATTGGAAAAAGACTGTGGAGTGTAGAAACAGGAAAAGGTCCCTTTAGAAATGCTATTCTATCCGAATTCATGCTGGGTTTGTGGTACCATGTTTCCCCGAAAATAAGACCCTGTCTTATATTTTTTTTGAAACTTGAAATAAGTGCTTGGCCATATTTCCATGTGCTCAAAAGCCCAATTGGGCTTATTATCAGGGGATGTCTTATTTTGGGGAAAACGGGGTATTTAGTTGCTGCCATTTCCTGGAAGAGATGTGATTGCTTTCCAAGAGTTGGTAAGTCCTCATATAAAATTTAGGAGCCAACCTTTTTTTTTTTCCCTCAGAAAATCCAGAGGTGATCCTTTTGCAATCGACCAGTTCTTCAGCCAGGCCTCTGTCCTACAACATGTTTTCCTGTCTGGAACCAAGCTTCCACCAGAGGCTTTGAGGTAAAGGAGAGGTGAAACCTTTGAGCTGAGTCCTCTGAGGGGAGAGACAGAAAGATGAAATATGACCACAACATGGGACAAACTGCATTAAAGAATGTGTCAACAAGAGAGTTGGCTAATTCATCACTTGTTTCCTTTTTGGTTTTCCCCAGAGCTTTGCTTCAGGCTTTAGCCAACAATACCCAACTGAAGAACCTGCACCTGGACCTCAGTAACTGTGAGGTAAACAGTGATTTTTTTTAAAAAAATCAACTTATATCCCGCCCTTCTCCGGAGACTCAGGGCGGCTTACAATTTCAAGCACAAATCAAAGTGCTTAGCAATACCTTCATTCCTTGTATATGCCTGCTTATTAGGGCTTTTGCCCCCCCCAGTGGCATTTTTAAATTTTAAATTGATGCAAAAGTGGCCCAAACCAAGTACTGAGTACATATGCATGATTATACTTTTCAGAGATCTGATATTGTTCTACGTACAATCCTTGTTTTATTGATTTCATGTAATATTCTAATTTTCTGAAATTGTGAATTTGGGTTTTCATGAGCTGTAAGCCATAATCATCACAGTTATGACAAATCAAGGTTTGAACTATCTCGCTTTGCATGTAATGAGTCTATCTCATATATTAGTTTCACCTTTTACGTTGTATTACTTTTGCATGATATTCTAATTTTTTGAGTTTCACCTGTAGATAAGAGATGGGATATGAAAAGAAGAGATCATTAGTTGTAATTCAAGAGCAGGTGACAAGTTACAAAAAATGTTTATACTTGTGATTTAGGAAGGAATAATTTCTTTGTACAGTATATTCCTTTTCTTTTTCATTACTGTATTATTATTTTCCTTTCTTTTCTATTCTTTATATTTTTTCTTTTCTGCTCTATTTTTTATTCCTGTTTTTTGTATGTTTCAATTCATATTAGTGATTTATAATCCAGTGACTGGTTTTTTTTCATTGTTGCAAAAATTTCACTGAGATACTTAGTAAGATGGAGAAAGAAATATTATATCTACTGAAGATAATATATAAAATATATACTATATTTTATGCATCTGTTTCAAAATGTAAATGTTTAATAGGGATGCATAATTATTAATGAATTCCTTATAAATCTTGGAGTAATATACTGAGTTAATACTAGATTTTTAGTCTTAATATAACACTATTAAGGTTGTGGATAAACATTCTCATCAAATATGGGAGTGTGCTTTTTAGTATTTTTATTCAAATGTATATTCACAAAATATTCTCTATTTTTAAAATTGTATTAGTACGGTCAAATGATAATGTAAAATGTTTAGGGAAAAATAATTCAATTAATTCTTTGAAAATTTGGTGGGATAGCTTTTCAGCGTACCGTGACCATTTGATCTTTCAATATAAGCTGTAAGCAGTCTCAGTGAATTTGATTTATCCCTCGCATAGATGTGAGCATGGCTTTCTCCAAATTATTTCTTGGTACATATAGGACTAGATTAAAATGAAGTAAATTCTGTTGAGCATCCAAGACCAGTGTTTATCCATAACATTCTCATATAGGTTAATTTTTATGTTTGATCATTTCATATTAGTAACAAAAGTTTTTTTTCTTGGAAACCATAACTAAATGCTGCAGAAAACAAGACAGTTTAGTTTTTTAATGTATCTTCTTGTTCTACGTCACAGATGAAGCTAGAAAATGGCAGTAAATTTTTATAATAAAATTTTGAACATAAAATTATTCATTCTCCGAGGAAATAAAATTACTTTCAGGTAAAGGCATAAATTATCTTTATGCTATAGATATTTTATAATACCTTTAACTCTTGGTGCACTGGAATCCGTAATGGTCTATTATTTTTATATGCCATTCTAGTTGGAACAGGTGACATTCCTCACTATGTAACATCGTAGAAACACACTTCAGATCATGCTGGTTAATAATCTGTTAAATAGTTTCAAATACTATGTTTTGTATTGTACCATACAAGCAATTTTCTCTAAACCACTTTGCAGGATATAATTGCTGAACAATATTTCTTGGTGCTTTATGATTTTTAAGAAAAACTATTATGTGAACCTGCACAAGAATTTTCAATAAAGCTAATTGAAACTCTGCATGCAAGCTAAGACTTGGCTGTGCTCACCATAATTAGGAATAGATTTCCTAATATCAGAATAATTTAATATAGATATCATGGTAATACTGCCTGCCTGCAATCAGTAGCACTGGTGCTCTTTTCCCAACAAATATGTCTATGAAAATCTTGAGGAAAAAAAAAAGAAGGTAATTAAATGCCTATATTGCAAATGAGACACTTAAAGTTTTTGCATTGTAAGCAGAAGTGGAGAATCATAAATATCCCCATGGATTTATAAATTTATTGCTAATTAGATTAGATAAGCAATTCTAGCATATAAATAAATGAATACACAAAATCCTATCTTTACTATTAGTTAAATAATTGTTAATTACAAGTAAAACATCAAGAATGATTGCATTTATCAAAAAGTTCTATTTAAAAAAAGAATACCTATAAAAATTCATATTACTGCTTCCCAGCCTATCTTGAATCATGACATTGTAATATAGTTTTTAGTTATTGTTTGATGTATTATAACCTGCTTAAATATTTAATTTTTTTTATCTAAAAACCCTTAAAGGTCCTTTATTAGCATTGTCTCATTGTGGAAAAGTACATCTACAAATGTTATTTATTTCTCAAAAAAATACTACACTGTGCTTAAAAACTGTTGCTAATTAAGTAATACATTTTTACTTCTTTTTTTTTTGTGCTTTATTTGCTTCAGTAAATGGAGCACTGAGCCATAAATGGCTCTTTGCTTAAGGGCTTGAAAATCTTAATCTTTTTCTAGAAGAGTTTGAGCTGTAGTGGGGAGTTCCAGGAAAAAAATGATGAACTGAAGATGGTTTTGCTAAAAGCAGAGTTAATGACTATGGCAGAAAGAAGAGTTGAAGAGCAGACTGGCCATTTATAATTCCGACAAGAAGAGGATTTGAGATCACTCACAAGTGCTCTATGAAGTTGCTCCTCATGAGGAGACCACAAAACAGTGGTCTCTGGTCAATTTAGAGTTCCGGTTGACAAGAAAATAGCCATCTTGCTCAAACTGTGTTAGCACCTTCAAAAGAACACTGGGTTCATGTCCTTATCTTTTTAAACACTTTTGAAAATTAATTGTCAACTGCCTTTCAGCTTTTATAAACCTTTGGATTGACAAGTTTCAGGAAGCCCCTGATGAGTTTTTTTTCCCAATTCTTAGTGAGAGATGTTTAAAATCTAATTGTAATTTTTTATGAAACAAACAACAAAGAACAATTAGAATGTTGATTTTGGAAAGAGACTAATGGTACGTTTGAAGTAAGATTTTGACATTAATTGTAAGAAAAAACATAATAGACTTAAAAGGTTGTTTCCTAGAGGGAACCAGAAGGAACTAAAGATTACAAGTAAAGAAGAACACTTAAAAATTTGACTTACGCAGAATGGAGCAAAATACTTTAATTTGGTAGATACTGAAGGATAGTATTTGAACAATGGACCCAGAAGTCAGTTTTAAGAGTGCCTGCTTCTATAGAAAGACTATGTTTAAAAGATGTTATGGAAGAGGAACAAGTTTTTCTGGACAAAACAGATTGATGTGAAGATGGATTTAAAAATGACAGAATACAAGAATAATTTGGAAAAAGATTCTAAACAACACACAAGAGAAACCAATTGATGTCTTAATAATTAAAAAGATGTGCAAATAATAAAGCAAAAGAGTGACCGGGATAGCTTTTTTATATTGGATATACAAAAGAGACTTTGAAGAATTTTTGAGAAAGGACAAAGAAAAAAATGAAAAGAAATGAATTTTTAGAACATGATTTGAAGGGACTAAGGAACTATATTGTTAACAGTAAAAGGAAGGGTTGGTTTATTTGATCAAGATTAAATAAATATGTTGTTATCTCTGATAATCTTTTGCTGACACCAGACAGGACTGAAATGATGATCCCTCATGGATTTGTTTATAGATAAAAGATGGGATATGGAAAGAAGAGATCATTTGTTGTAATTTATGAGCAGATGACAAGCTACTAAAATTGTTTATTGTAATGAAAGGTGAATAATTTCTTTATAAATTTCATTTTTGTTCATTGTTACTTTTCTATTTTTCTATTTTTTTCTGCACTTTCTATTTTTTCTTTTTGTTATTTTATATTTTAGTTTGTATTCATTTTTATCTTTTTAATTGCAATTGTTAGTACATTTACTATAAAAAGAGTTCGACATGTAAACTACACTATATGAAATCAAATTCACCATCTTTGCTTAATATATAGCAAAACTGAAATGCCAATGCAGCACAGTAGACTAATTGGCTCCTGCTCCTTTCTACATGTATGGATGCCTACTGTAATCTTTTATTAAGTATGTATTTATGTATAGATGCTTACCTTGATTTCACAATTGTGATATGTACATGTAAGTTTTAGAAACTGTAAATATTGCGTGAAGTAGATGCCAGTGCAAGCATTACTATAGAGAGTGCTAACTGCAGAAAATGCTTTCAGCAAACATATGTGTAACTTTGAAACCACACCTCTTAATCTTAGATAAAGGGTAGAACATTGCTTATGCTGAACTCGTTCTACTGCAAATTCTCAGTGGTTTGAGGTATTGGATGACATTAAGCAATTTTGTACAGTTGCCTCCCCTCCTCCTTCTCAATACTTATCAGAATCTCGGAAGAATGTCAATAATTGTCCAATTCTGTATTTTTAAATTGCCCATTTCTATGTGCCCAAATGTTAAAAAGCTTGAGATACTTCTTGGAAGTGATTAATAGTGTTCTTCCCTGCAATTTTTACTTTGGGTTAAGCATTCTTCCACTATTGTGTATGTCTTTGTTCTCAAGCAGCATCTTATCATCGTGAGACAAGTGCCAGAATAACATCAGGCAGAGAACATTATTATCTCTCAGCTGAGACTGCTTTGATTAATAGGCAGCTGGTTTATCATCTGTAGTATCTAAAGTCATTGTAACCCTTTTTTACATGTTATCAGTGTACTTCTTGTGTGGGCGGGTAACACTATTTTAGTAAATGAGTACTGAGAACAAAGCAAAGGTGTTGCTTGGCCCATCCCCATGGAAATCTGAACATATCATAACAGGCCTTTGGCATTTCAAAAAACAGAGAAGGCAAGCAACAGTGATGGATTTCTTCAGTCCCAATTTGAGATTAAAAGTAAATCTCGGCATCAGTTCTCATGACTTCTGCAGCCACAAAATAACTGTCAGTTGCACTTAAAGTGGAGATGTATTCAGAGTAAAGGTAACTTAAATTATAATATGCGGCTTTTCTTTTTCTTGCTCAGAATTATTGACTATCAAATGATTGCTTTAGTGTATTTTCCCACTCAGTGTCCCTGAGCAGACACATTGTAGTAGGATTGTTTCCTCCCCCCCCCCTTTTTCTTAAACAACTAAGATTATAATATGGAAGGTACTGACGCCTCTTAATTGTGATTGAGAATATGCAAATAGTATTTTAACATTTGGAGGAAGTGTGTTCGATTTCTTTGTGGAGAGTAAGAAGAAGAGTCATTTTTTCTGGGGGCTTACTCTGCCAATAGTCTAACTTGGTCAAGAGAGAACCAAAGATTATTTTCTATTCTTGGTGACAACTTAATCAGAATATCAAAATAGGGAAAGAAGAAAAAGATTTGCTATTCTGGACCTAATTTGTATCAACAGCAGAAATTGGTTGCACTAAAGGTGTTTGGTATTTTAGTGCATCTTTGGATTCATGATCTGTAAGGGAGGAGGAACTGGGAAAAGACAGACCTGTATACTGCAACATAGAAGATCATTTTTTGTTTGCCTCTGAATGAAGGTAGGTTAAGTCCAGTGACATGAAATGCTGAAAGAGAAGGTGCCAGAAGGATGTGAAATCCTAAAAAGACTAAAGGTACATTTGCAAACAACTTCTGTAAGAAGGAAAAATGGGAGGAACTAGAAGAAGCCAGTATGCATATACTGTATGTAGAATTCTTTAAAATGCTATAGAGTGAAGTATATGGAAGGCTAAGTATACGGGAAGCAAAAGTAAGGACATATAACAAAGAATGCAAAGTTGTCTTTAAAAACTGTAGAAATTGTGTCAAAGAGGCTAAAACTAAAAATTGATGTTTGTGAGACATACTAGAACCCCCTCTTTTTATACATCTTTATACATCTTTATATACATTAGAAACAAAAGGAAAAACAAAAAGGGTATCCAATGCAGCAAGAAGAAAGTTCCAACTCTTATATTCTTCTTCCTTAAGAATTAAAATGAAGGAATATTTGGTCATTACTATGCTCTTGGGGAAAGGAAGTTCTGCTCACAACCAAGAAAGCAAGATTCTCACAGATTCAGAGTAGGCAGTTGTTTTGCAAGAAAAAGGGATTAAATTACTGAATTTTGATAATTGGATATGGATATCTTGGTACTCATTTATCCATGAGTGTGTTAAGGGATATCTCTCTGACCTTTTTTTTCTGACTGATGCTAATTGTTTATTTGATATTACAGAAATATCAGTTTTTCTGTAATATTTAGAAAATGTCCATTTTAATTCTCAGGCTCAGAGAATTCCATCGTAGAATAGTAACTTAGAATAGACTGGGAGATGGTAAGAGAGATCTTGGCTAATTTAAATTAATTCAGGTCTCCGGGTACAAATGGTTACATCATGGGATAATGGAGGGAATAGTGGGTATGATCACAGAACAGTTCTCAGTAATTTTTGAGAACCCCTGAAGGACTGGAAAAATTACAGAAGATTGGAAGAGAAGGTTCTTTCTTTCAGAGAGGAAGGAGGTTCCAGATAAGTAGCATTATATCACGTGGATTGGATTGACATTTTCCAGTAAACAGCCAGTATGGTTATTATAGATACATTGCACCAAAGTAATTATATATCTTTGATGCAGTTATTAGTTTGGTAGATAAGGGAAATGCCTTATATGTAGTATATCATGGCACAATCAAAGCCTCATCAAAGTCTTACATTTTTCTCAATAGAATGATAAAATATGGGCTAGTTTATGTTACTCTGGAGAGATTCAGTTGGCTGAATAACTGTTCCCAAAGGATGTTCAGTAAAGGCTGCATGGAGGGAAGGATCTACAGGAGTGTTACAGGGCTCAGCTCTGGGGCCCTGTGCTACTCAATATATTTATCAGTGACTTGAATAAGGGAGGTCAGTTTGCAGAAGACACAAGGTTTGGAAGGTTTTGTTAATTTACAGGAAAGAGATTCAAAAGGATCAAGGCAAACTTGAGCAGAGTCTGAATTGAATAATATGAAATTCAACAGAAAAAAATGTGAAATTATACCACTGGACAGTTAAAATGAAACACACAAGTTTAAGATAGGGGATATCTGGCATGACAATAATACATATGAAAAGGCTCCATGTGTCAGTCACCAACATAAGGCAACAGCGTGAAACATGCTAAAAAAAGCAAACGAATATTTTGAGCTGCATTAACATAACATACCATGGGGAGTGTCCCCGTGTTCTTTGCCATGATCATATTCCATTTGGAGTACTGTGACCAGTTTGGGGGAAAAAAGTGATATTGGAACAAGTTCAGAGAAGGTCTACTATGATGATGTAGAGATCTGGAAACCAAGGCCTATGAGGATGGGATAAAAGAGCCAGATATGTTCAGCCTACAGAGGAGAGAAGAGATAACCAAGGGAGGTATAAGAGAAAGAATCTCCAAATTTCTGAAGGGTGCCACACTGAAGGTAAAATAGATTTACTCTCTATTGCTCAGGGGGCAGAAACAGAATCAATGGTTAAAAACAACAACACAGAAGTAAGTTACATTTTGATATTTGGAGGACCTTCTTGATTATGCTTTGTTTGCTAGCAAAACTGGTGGCCACATGTGGTGATGAGCTCTCTTTTACAAGAGATCATCAAGCAGAAGCTGAGCAATCGTATGCCAGAGATGCTGGATCCTGTTCAAAGCAAAGGGATGGATTAGATGACTTCTAACTTCCTTACAACTCTGTGATTCTATGATTATAAAGACTGTTAAAATTAACTCTCAAATTTGCCCTAAATTCAGGAAAACCTACCAACCTACCAGATGGACTTTTCTTCTAAGAGTCCCTTAGGTATTTCTGTATTCATGGATAGTACCACTAAAATATTTTTAGAGAATGAGAAGCTTTGGCTCAGAGCAAGCAGTTATCTCTTGTGAGAGAAAAAAACATGGAATGTTGCAAGAGATTGGCAACTAGTTTTCCATGGTGTAACATTTTAAGTCACTCTTGATGAGATTATTTTCTGAATACTTCCCTCATTTTTAAATGGGCAAAATGTTTCTTAGAAATAAATTACTTTTATACCAGGAAAACTGCTTTAACATACAGATAGGTATGTATGTATGTATGTATGTATGTATGTATGTATGTATGTAGGTAGGTAGGTAGATAAATTTTTTATATAAAATTGGCTTATATAATCTGAAGCAAATAACTTCATTAGTAGTCATGTCTCTCTCTGTGCTTGCTTCCTTCTTCTAAAAATTAAATTAATTACTTGTGAAATTGGCTACTTGTCATGCCAAGGTAGCTGACTGCCCTTTTGTAAGGAACATGGTGTATGTTTTCTACAACAGTTCTGACCCTTACAGCTGCATTTTCTGGCCATGAATAGATATCCATTAAAAATACTTACCATAACAAAATTTCCCAGAAATGTTATTCTAAATCACTTTTATGTTATCTTAACCACAGTACCCATTTTCTCGTTGGATAGACTTTTTAAAGGCTAGACATTCTTGGTTCAAGTAAGTGAGCAATCACACACAACAAACAAAAAACTTGCACAATGTTGTCAGGAATCATACACTTTCATACTCTGAAGTGAGGGGGAAAAATACCTTCAAAATAAAAAAAACAAAGCAAGTCTGCAAGTGGTTTCTCTGCTGACAAAGAGTGACTCTGCTCACTCACCCCCAATATTAGCCATCCATATATATCAGCAATCCACATAGAGCAATATGGAAGTATACCTTTTGTCATTGTACTCATTTTGAAAACGGGTGACTTGCAAGTAGAGTATAATATATACTTATATATCTGGCTAAGATTATATATGTATCAGATATATGTTATATATCTGGCTAAGATGCTGAGCTTGTCAATTGAAAGGTCGGCAGTTCAGCGGTTCAAATCCCTAATGCCACGTAACGGGGTGAGCTCCCGTTACTTGTCCCAGCTTCTGCCAACCTAGCAGTTCAAAAGCGCGTAAAAAATGCCAGTAGAAAAATAGGAACCACCTT
>JANHFM010001413.1:65884-76324 GCA_032468115.1 Grayia smithii | reverse complement strand
AACCGGTTCGGTGACGTCACAGCGTCACCGCTACCTATTCGCGCGAACCAGACTGAACCGGGGGCAACCCACCACTGTACTAGATTTTATATTATTACTTCGGTTCTGGGTATCTTAACTAAAATATACAGTATATATGGGCCAGGATAGAATCCTTTACTTATCAAAACATGCACGATGGTATTAAGACAGCTTTTAATTAGACATTTTCTTTTTTTAGGCTTCTCCCACGGAACGTCGGATTGCTTTATGTTGGAAGTTTAGATAGACCTTTTGCAGAAATTAAGGTAATAGCAATTAACTTTGTAATTTTTTGCCTAGGTAAAGTTATGATGCTTTGTTTGTGTGTGTGTGTGTGTGTGTGTTTTGTACCATTCACATGCTCAGCATTTGCAACTTTGTGAGAAATAAGCAACTTATTTTAAAACATTTTGATAAAATATTTATAGTTTAAAATGATTATGTTCTTTACTTTCTTAAATTCATTCTTTTTCAGACATTTGGTAGAATTAGTGTATTCGAATCTGAGATACTCATCTTTTTCATGAGGATTAAATAATTCCAGGTTGATCTCTATATTAGGAGCCCTGGTAGCGCAGTGATTAGAATGCAATATCACAGGCTAACTCTGTTAACAGTCTGGAGTTTGATCCTGAGGGGCTCAAGGTTGATTCAGCCTTCCATCCTTCTGAGGCTGGTAAAATGAGGACCCAGATTGTTGGGGGCAATATGCAAATAATGCTTTAACATAGTAAACTGCTCAGAGAGTGCTGTAAAACACTATGGGGTGGTATATAAGCCTAAACGCTATTCCTATTGCTGTAATTATTGTAGAGAGAATAATAATACTGTCACAAAGAAGAAGACAATAGCTGTTTCCACTGTTGCTTCCTAGCATCTTATATTTAAGACATGCTGCCTATAGTTCTAGGTATAATAAAGAGTTATTAAGGTTAGTACCATTAATAGCGTAGTACTCTATTTATTTATTTATCCAGTCCTCTTTCAAAGCTGACTAAATTTCTGGTTATCATTTGGTCTGATGGCAGCAAATCCCATAGTTTAGCTATGCATTGTATAAGCAAAGTTTAACTTTTAATGCTTCTGGATATCAATGCATTTTATTTTAAGAAATGATCCTAAATTTTAAGAGGGAGAAAAACCACTCTAAATTTACAGATAGTCTATGTTTTCCTTTGAGAAAGATTGAAATAGCCTGCCCCCCCCCCAATTATTTTAGCGGTTTTGTTATGTACATATTCCATTTTAAAAGGTGGTCATCAAATCTCTACATACATGCTCCAGGGAGATAAGCATAACTAATCAGGTGATTCTTGATACTCTTTTTTTCTCCCTTCACCACTCAGATTCTCTTAACTATGTTATGAAAATACTTAATTTTTGTGAAACAGTTTCCAAATCTTAATCGTTTACTTCTTTAATAAAGCAATTAGAAAAGTCTATATTTTAAGAGAAACTTTATCTGGAGTGCCAAATCTTATAAAAGAAAATTTCCACACCAAATAAGAATCCTGTTGAAATGATACCAAGATAACCTGGCTGTGATTAAGTCAATGTTTTAAAAATATAACACTGGCACGATTGTTTAATTTATAGGAGGGTGATTGGCTCCTAAAATTCTTGCCTGAATGAAATTGCTTTCGGATAATTTCACGTTGAAATAACAGATTTGCAGGATTTAACTGATAATTTCCATAATAACGTTTGAATGTGAGATAGTTAATAAAAGACATATTTTGTAGTTGTCAACCTTGGCTACTGAAAACATACCATAATTAGTCTTTGGAGGATATACTGCAGCCAGATGAAAAGATATAAAACTGAGAGCACGTGATTAAATCTTATCTCGTCTTATTGTAGACTGTTCCTATGCAGGCAAGTATTATGCCATAGGGAAAGCAGAACTGCTATCGTGCCAATCTGGGCCTTTGTTAGGAACAGAAACCAGCTCATGCATAATATTACATATAATTATCATAAAATTATGGGCTAGAAATGGAAGAGTCATGCTGTTGCATTTTAGACAGCATATTCGTAATAAGCTGTAATAAAATAAGCGTTTTTGAATTGGTTATAAGAATAGGCCTTACTTGCAATTACAAATGTGTGTTCAATTGAAATACTTTTGAAGCTCAATTTAACAAAGCAAACACATTTTCTGGCAGCTTTAGCATAATTGTTTCCAGGGTTGAAATCTCGTTCGATTTAAAAAAACAAAAAACAAAAAATACTTGAATAAAGCTAGCTGCTGGAAAGCAAAACACAGTTGAGGAAAACTATTTCAATTACCTGGTTTTTCAGTTTTATGTGAAACAGTAAATAACAGTAAGTGTCAAAGGATTCCTGTTTATTTTTTCCCTTGTTTAGATATGATTTAAATGATTCGTTCATATGTTGAAATTGTCATTTTAGTGAGACATTTTAATTCTATGTGATATATATCTATGTCTGTCTGTCTGTCTGTCTGTCTATCTATTTATATATATTTCACTTAATATATAGGGCGGACCGCAATTAACATCATATATATAGTGAGAGAATTGAATTCTATATTTGCTCCTTGATAAGCACACCAATTTTATATGGATTTATAAGTCCCTGTCATTGATTTTTAAGTATATATTTAAAATGACAAGCAATGGCTTGTCATTCTTTTTCAGGAACATTGCAAATGGTAGAATCTAATATTGTGTTAGTAGGAGTTCTACTTTCTGTGACCCTGCAAATTATTTATAATGTATTTGGCAGGGGACTGCAGGAAACAGGAGCATTCTCCCTTCCAGTTCCTTAGAAGAAGATGCTTCTGTTAGCGCATACATAATCAGTCCCTCTCCTATGTTCCCCATCAGCAGCAAGCTACCAAAACTTAATGGCATAATGCACTACTGATTTTAGCATGCAGTTTAAGGGAAGGAGTTGAAAGAAGCCTCCTATACGGTTAAAACATTTTTAAAAGTATAATTACATTTCAGATATTTGGTCCCTGCCTTTCTAGTAGCATCATCGCATTGCCTTTCTTCCCTGCAGCCATCAGCTACGAAGTAAACAAGTAGAGTCCCAGGCACCAAAAGAAATGGATTCCCTGCTGTTTTAAGAGAAACATGTATTGGATTTCCTCCATGCTATGCCAACTGGGAGGCTGTGTTTGACGAAGAGAGGCTTTATGTAGAAACATTTTTTTTATTATCTAAAAGGATTTAAAATGATGGACAGCATCTTTTAAATTAAAGAGTAGAACTGAAAGAATGTATTATCTTATACCTCTGAATTGCTGTGGCAGTTCAACTGTTCAGTTCAACTGTTCTTACATCGTGATTTGGAGGCAGTTTTGCAAAATATATCTGACAGTTATTTTTAAAATATATTCGGACTATATTATTATGTAAACATTTACAGATAGAGTCCTTGTTTCTTCTTTTTTCTTTTGGGGGATTCTTTTTATATATGATTATATAAATAGAAATGAGGGTAGAGTAAAGTAGAGTAGAATAGAAATAGAATTAGAATTAGAATAGAATAGAATAGAATAGAATTAGAATAGAATAGAATAGAATAGAATAGAATAGAATAGAATAGAATAGAATTGAATTCTTTTTTGGCCAAATGTGATTAGACACAACCATAAAATACAATCATCATAAATCATAGCATACAAACTCAGTGATAGTCATAGGATACTAAATAAGCAAACAGCATAAATCCTAAAAGGATACTAAATAAAGGCAATTAACATAAATCATGAGATACAAGCAACAAAGTTATAAGAAGCTAAGGAAATAGGTAATAGGAAAGATGAGAAGGATAACAGGTAATACAGCGGGTGTCTGCAACCTGTGGCTCTGGAGCCCCATGTGGCTCTTTCGTCCCCCTGCTGTGGCTCCCTGTCCGCTAAACCCACCACTGGCCCTTGCCCTACCCTCCCATTCACTCCTTGCCTGGCTTGAGAAGGGCTGGGCCTAAGGTAACAAAACCTTGGTAAGCATGGCTGGGGGTGGTGGTCATGTGCCTGGGTGGGAGTGAGTGATGTCGAGTTGGCCACGCCCACCCAGGATTTGTGGCTTCTGGTGATTTATTTTCTGTGGGAAACGGATCCAAATGGCTCTTTAAGGTTGCAGACCCCTGTCCTAGGGCATAGACAGTGTTGTGGGAATTAGTTGTTTAGCATAGTGATGGCAGGGGAAAAACCTGTCCTTGTGTCTAGTTTTGGCATGCAATGGCCTATAGCTGTGATTGCGAACCTTTTTGACACCAAGTGCCCAAACTGGAATGTGTATGTGTGTGCACACTGGAGCACCGGAAATCTGAAGACCAGTTGGCTGGTGCATGCTTGTGCACCGGTCAGCAGCGGCACTCCAGCACACGTGAAGATGTGTGCCGGAAACCAGAAGAGCAACTGGTGATGGCGCGTGTACCCACAGAGAGGTCTCTGCGTGCCACCTATGGCACATGTGCCATAGGTTTGCCATCACGGCCTATAGCATGGTTTTGAGGGGAGCAATTGAAAGAGTGTATATCCAGGATGTGAGGGGTCTAGATATTTTCACAGCCCTCTTTCTGGCTCATGCAGTATACAAGTCCTCAATGGAAAGCAAAGGCCCTGGAAAAAGTGACTTATGACTGTTTTTCCGCATTTATGGAGGAAAAGGAAGAAAAGGTGATGGCCCCTTCTAGTAATGTATCAAGTGCCCCTTGAAGGTTACCCCCCCCCCCACACACACATACAATGTCCATTTCCAAAGATTGCTTGTTCCTGTTTTAATGAATAAGAAAAGCAGAGAATTCTTGAGGGTCTACTTTACAAAACAAGAACAATCTTTTTACAGACGGCTAGTATTGGTGAATCTAAGCCATCCTAATTTTTACAACAGTGTTACTTTGTGATATTAGTCAGTTGTGATTTGTAGGTTGGATCAATGATTATAGTAGATAGCGATCACATAAATTACATGGGGGGGGAGGAGGAATGTTTTCTCCCCCTCTCCTCCTTCCAAGCATATTCAGAATAATTATAGTAACATGTCATTGTTTAAACTGATCAGCACTTTCTGTTAGGAAAATGTATTTAGGTCGTTGTTCTGGCAGATGTTATCATTTTCTGGAAAGATCTTCCAGATTGTTAATGAATGGCCAAGCAAGTACATAGATAGTTAGTTAATCCCACTTAATTGTCACAGTGAAATAGAGCAAGCACATAATTTTCTGCTATTTTAATTCTGTGAACACCATAAGAATGATAAATTATGACACAGCCTTATAGAGAATGCTGATTTGTGAAAGTCATTGACTACAATAAACTTTCTTTCCTTCCCTGTTTCTTCTCAAACAGGTGGTTCACTAACATCTTTTCCTCCTTCAACAAGAAATGGATGGATGGACTTAGCTAGCTAGAGATAAATTTTACCTGGCAGTGATTACCAGTTAATATGGATTTTCAAGTCATTACGTAGCCTAACGTTTTTTCTGTGGGCAATCATAATCACTGTGGATTAGGAAAGGGTATATTTTCCTGAATGTGACTAGCTGATTCCACAACTAAAACCTCTGGCTGAGAAATGCTTTTCTGTGACATATATGTGATATGCTATAAAAAAGATTATGGATTGAGCAGTTAATCGTACTAACAAAATGGGAATGATTCTAACCGTATTTTGTGGTGGATAACTTGTTGGGTAAAACTCCCAACATTTCTCATGATGTCACTTCTGCTAAAAAGATTTAAATCCAATGACCCACCAGAAATCAATATAGTTGCTACGGTGGTGGTGATATGAATTATTGGTGTGTGTACAGGGGGCTGGGGTGTGTGTAAAGGGTAAGAAGGAAGCATTTGTGATGATTAGATTTAAATAAATTTAAATTACTATAGAAATGATAATAGTTTAAAATTAAGAGGATTGGAAAAATTTTTTTGAAGTGCATTTGAGAATTTGTGAAATTTCTTCAGAACAAAATAATACCTTGCTGCTTCAACAGTAGTGGTACTAGTTACTAGAGATACTAGTTAAGCTGAAATACTTCTGTAGGCATGAAGTAGGCATTGAGAACCCTGCCATCCTACTGTAATGAGGAACAATTTATAATCAATTACGATAAATTCAAAGTTCAATTTTTTTTCTAACAAAACACAAAAGCACAAGTGGACAATTGGTTCTCATGAATTAGAGCAGGTCAGATGTTTTAGTATTTGGGCATAGTATTTCAGGCCTCCAGAAAATTAACAACCCGGGTAAATTATGCCACTTCTACTGCTCAAAGAGCACACAAACAATACTTACATTTTATAGGCAACAGGCCATATTACATTCCAGCAGCAGTTAAATTGTTTACAGCTAAAACAGTTGTCCATCTATTATATGGAATACAACTTGACCCACACACAAATCCGAGTGTTTATGAACCCACTGAAATTTCCTTAGGACTTCGTTCAGTATCCAAGTGCAGTATTGAGGCTTGAAGCTAATGTACTATTAATACTCAGGCCTGGTCTAGGATTCTAATCTCAGTATTTAGAATCAAGTTTGATCCTATAGGCCTGATGTATCTGCTGTTGACAGGTAGCTACCAATCTCATTGGCCCTGTATCTGTATAGCAGAACTTTGCAGTTGTGCTTATCCTGAATCTTTCAGCCAATTAACCCTGGAGAGGCTGAATTAATAGTAGAAGAGAGAATCAGGGACATTGATCATCAAAATGATGTCACCAGTGAATGCGTTTGGAATTCTATCACCAATTATTGGAAAAACCCAAGCCCTTTACTGCAGGGTATCTATACAATCAGAAGCTACCTTGTTTCCCCGAAAATAAGACATCCCCTGATAATAAGCCCAATTGGGCTTTTGTGCACATGCACTAAAATAAGCCTCCCCCCCAAAATAATCCCTCCCTGAAAATATTTAAACACAGAGCTGGAAATCAGGTGAGACAGCAAGAGGAGCCCCATCTTGCTCCATGCGCCCCAAAATAGTAAGACCTCCCTGAAAATAATGCCAAGCGCTTATTTCGGGGTTAAAAAAAATATAAGACAGGGTCTTATTTTCGGGGAAACACGGTATTTCCTTCTGTTTCTTTTCATTTTTTCATTTTATATGTTTGGCTTTGCCTTTTTTTCCCCCTTTTTTTTCTTTACATTAATTCTTGTTAGGTTTTATCTGCTGTTTAAAATTCTTAATAAAATGTATATGAAAAAACAAAGAAAGTAAAATATTGCCTTGGGACAAGATTAGGCTATTCATTTCCACTCTAGTACAGAAACCATTTCTCAGATAATGAAAACAAGAATAGCATGGGTTTTGTTTAGAAAAATAAAACATGTTCAACAACAGAGGTTACCATAGCTACTCCAAAATTTTGCATGGCTAATAAGGTGCACAAGATAAAGTATCCAAAACAAATAAAATGTTAAGTGGATGCAAGTAATTCTATGATTTAGTATTAATCTAATAGTAAAATACAGCTTGAAAGATATCTGCTTATGGTTTAACTTTGTTTTTTTAATAAAACCCACCCTGGAAGCATTCAGATTATTTTATTATAAAGGTACTAGGACAAATATATGGCATTTCTGATGCTCAAATGTGTTAAATTATAATTCCCTGCAGCCCCAATCAGGATATTAATGGAAATGAATATTGGAAGCTACAGTTATCAACATCTGGAGGCCATAGATTTCCCATCGGTTACTTAGTTTCACACAGATGGAAAGTGATTTTGTAACTTACTCCAGTGGGGAATTTTATCATTGTAAATTTGTACAAACTCATACCGGTACTTTTTTCGTGATCGTAATTATTGTTAGTTTGAGAAGAAATAGGATTACAGAAATGTTGGACAATTTTAAAAGTTGATTTTAGTATAAGTTTACGGATTCAAATGACAAGTATAATTTATTTAAAAAGCTAAGTTGTTAGTTTTAGGAGCTTATGGAATATATTCTTCTGATTAAATAACACAATAGATACAATTTCCTGTGTTCTATTTTATATTCTATTTCTGTAGATGTACCGTAATTACATCAAGAATAAAACATTTTGCGATTTGAACAAAAATCCTTTGCATTTCTGCATTCTAGGTTTTTTTCCCCTTAAAAACATTATACGCCCCATACGGATGTATTCAAATATAATTATATATATATATATTCATAATTATATATAATTATATTTATCAGGTCTCTTGTATCTTTGAGGTACATAATATTATGTTTGTAGCAAGTAATTTGGTACTGAATGATCCGAATTTAAGAAAAAAAATGACTCTTTTTTTCATTTGTAACAAAAACAGGTAACAAAAGACTTGAAACAATATGATAATAAAATAATAGAATGCAAGTTTGAAAACAACAGCTGGGTCTTTATGAGACAAAGGATAGACAAAAGTTTTCCCAATGCCTACAGTACAGCAATGGGTAAGTGCAATAAACTCATTCTGTATCTGCATTTTGTTATTAAACTTTAGCCAGTAAAAATAACCATTTTTTTTTGCAAAGACTCTAAGACTCATAATTTGAGTTCTCTTGGCTTCAATAAAAATTGGAGTTGAGAACCGCAGTGTGACTCATGCATATTTAAAAATGAAACATGGAGCATTCATATCAAGTGATCTTCTCTTGTCTGGCACTTTCAATTGTATTCAAATTAAGACAGCCACTACTCAACCAGGCTGTTCATTACAGAATTCAGTACGGTATAGTGCAGATGATGCTAAGCTGGCAGGAATAGCCAATACCCCAGAAGACAAGCTCAAGGTCCAAAAAGATTTGACAGACTTGAACAGGCCCTATCAAGGTTTTATACCTAAACAGGAAAAATCAAAGGTACAAGTACAGATTAGGTGAAACCTGGCTCAAAAATAGTAACTTTGAGAGGGACCTTGGAGTTCTAGTGGACAATTACTTAAACATGAGCTAGCAATGTCTAGGAACAACCAAAAAATCTAATACAATCCTTGATTGTATAAACAGAGGCATAGAATCAAAATCACATGAAACATTAGTACTGCTTTATAAAGCCTTAGTAAGACCATACCTGGAATACTGCATCCAGTTGTTGATCACCATATTACAAAAAAGATTTTGAGACTTTGGAAAAAGTGCCAAGAAGAGCAACTAAGATGATTAAAGGCCTGGAGACATAAACATGTGAAGAATGGTTGCAGGAATAGGGTATGGCCAGTTTAGAGAAAAAAAGGTCTAGGGCAGTGGTTCTCAATCTGTGGGTCTGGACCTCTTTGGGGGTCGAATGACCTTTTCACAGGGGTTGCCTAAGACCATCAGAAAACACATATTTCCGATGGTCTTAGGAACCAAGACACTGCTCCTCTATTCATCTCCAGGTGAGTCTAATAGGTCCTATTTCCAAGTAGGCGCCGTCGACTCTGATTTTCGTTAGATGTGGGCCATTGCGCTTGTGAGAAAGGTCAAGGAAACACCTGCCTTTCCGGTGTTTACATTACAATTCATTATAGTAGCAAAAATACAGTTATGAAGTAGCAACGAAAATAATTTTATTGTTGGGGGTCACCACAACATGAGGAACTGTATGAAAGGGTTGCGGCATTAGGAAGGTTGAGAACCACTGGTCTAAGTGCTATTTCTATTAATGCTTAAGGAAGGTCCAAACTACGTTATTAAAATCACCCATGAAACTTGTCAGTTCAGCAAACTGGTTGTTTTTGTTCTGAAGATTTCTTTTTTTCTTCTTTTTTCTTCCCTAATTTGATTCACTTACAGTATGGTTATGTAATTAAACGTGACTCATCAGCAGGGAGGCTCAGCACATAGGGAGGTATCTGCAACGTTCTCGCCTTCCGTATGGATTATTTCAGAATCCTAACCTGAATCCGTTCCCTCATAAGAAAGGGAGATTTTCCCCTTCGAAATATGTAAACGGAAAAAAAATTATCATACGGGAAATACTTCTAGATGGATGTTGACACTATCTAATCCTGATTTTCAGGAGGCACAAAAAAATTCTCCACTGGAAAACAAGCTGAAAAGAAATGAAGACACCTGCAATAAAATACCAGCTGCTCTTGTTATGGAAAAGAGGGAAGGGTGGGGTATTTTTAAGTACAGAGAGAGAGAGACCATTTTAGAAAAAACATAATTTAGAAATAATCAATGCTATCCCCAAACTCTAAATCTGCAGTACAGGTAGTCCTCAACCAGGGGTGAAATCCAGTAGGTTTTGACAGGTTCTGGAGAACCGGTAGCAGAAATTTTGAATAGTTCGGAGAACCGGTAGCGGAAATTTTGAGTAGTTCGAAGAACCGGAAAATACCACCTCTGGCTGGCCCCAGAGTGGGGAGGGAATGGAGATTTTGTAGTATTCTTCCCCTGCCACACCCACCAAGCCACACCCACCAAGCTACACCATGCCCACAGAACCAGTAATTTAAAAAAATTGGAGGAGGAGGTGGAG